>SJYX01020376.1:274775-326700 GCA_006410675.1 Oreotragus oreotragus
ACATTACTTTGCCAACAAAGGTCTGTCTCATCAAGGCTATGGTTTTTCCAGTAGTCATGTATGGATGTGAGAGTTGGACTATAAAGAAAGCTGAGCGCCAAAGAATTGATGCTATTGAACTATGGTGTTGGAGAAGACTCTTGAGAGTCCGTTGGACTGCAAGGAGATCCAACCAGTCCATCCTAAAGAAGATCAGTGCTGGGTGTTCATTGGAAGGACTGATGCTGAAGCTGAAACTCCCATACTTTGGCCACCTGATGCGAAGAGCTGACTCATTGGAAAAGACCCTAATGTTGGGAAAGATTGAAGGCAGGAGGAGAAGGGGACGACAGAGGATGAGATGGCTGGATGGCATCACCAACTCAACGGACATGAGTTTGGGTAAGCTCCAGGAGTTGGTGATGGACAGGGAGGCCTGGCGTGCTGCAGTTCATGGGGTCGCAAAGAGTCAGACACGACTGAGCGACTGAACTGAACTGAACTGATAGCTGATTTACAGTGTTGTGGTAATTTCAGCTAGGCAGCAAAGTGACTCAGTTATACACATGTATACACTCTTTTTCCTATTGTTTCCCACCATGGTTTATCACAGAGTACTGACTCTGTCCCTGTGCCATACCGTAGGGCCTTGTTTACCCACTCTACTATACAGCAGTCCACATCTGCTGATCCCAGACTCCCAGTCCATCCCTCCCGTGGCCCCTTTGGCAAACACGTCTGTTCTCAATGTCCGTGAGTCTGTTTCATAGATGAGTCCGTTCGTGTCATTTTTCCAACTCCACATGTGATACCTGTGACATTTGTCTCTCTCTGACTTACTTCACTTAGCGTGATAACCTCCAGGGCTGTCCATGTTGCTGCAAATGGCATTATTTCACCAAACCTCTGTTTCTTCTTCAACATCATTTCCACTTGCTCTTCAGCGAATGAGATGGTGGACCTGCACTCATGAGAATTCTCCACCCTATTATACATGAACTGATTCCCTCTAATGTGTTTTATTTTAGTGGCAAAGAAGTGGGCTTCCTGAGTTCATCCAGGATGTCAGCAACTGAACAAACCAGGTTTCCAGAGAATGAAGTGATGAATGGGGTGTGTAGGGACTTCCATATGTGGAGGAGAGGTACAGAATGGGAATCAGCCTAGAGATCTTGGCAAGACCAGAAGTAAGTGATCAGATTGGAGATGGTGCTCATAAAACATTGCCTTTAAAAAAAGTAAATTTGCCAAGTTCTTCCTGGGTGTTTTTTTTTTTAATGAAAAAACTATTTATGAAATTCAAGGATTTTCATTTTACCCTTCCTGCTGTTCATTTATAGTTTCCATCAGTGTTTCAGCAAAACATTAAAATTCATTTTATCTAGAACACAATGGAATAAAACAAATACAAAGAGACAAGAATACAATTTGAGAATTCAAATATCTTCTGGTTCAGTCCAGGCTCTTTAGTATGCACTTTTCTTTATTTTCTTTATTTAAACATTAATGATTTGGTTTGTGAAGTCACTCAGTCGTGTCCGACTCTTTGTGACACCATGTAGCTTTCCAGGCTCCTCTGTCTTTGGGCTTTTCCAGGCGAGAATACTGGAGTGGGTTGCCGTGTCCTTCTCTAGAGGATCATCTCAACCCAGGAATCAAACCTGGGTCTCCTGCATTGCAGACAGACTCTTTACCGTCTGAGCCACTAAGGAACTTCATTAATGATTTATTTAAATCAAATTAGCCCCACATAGCCCCTCTCCCTGCTTACACTGTAGATGGATGTTTCTTCTCCAGCTGACATGAAATGGATTTATTCCTTTTTCCTGCAGACAAAAACTATGATGTGTAAGTTCAGTGGAAGCCTGGTTGTTTACGATTGTTCTCTTGTGGTTAGGGATTAAGTGGTCAGGTGTGGGCAGAAGGGAGGGTTAGGGCACCATCAGCACAGGCAATGCTAGGACTTTCAGCCTTAGAAGAGACAGCTGGCTTTGGCCAGGAAGTCAGTGACAGAGAAAAGAGGTCTGTTGAGACAGAACCTCCATGCTAGACACTGGGGAGCTACTTCAGGTCTTTCTCCTAATTCCATTAGAAGCCAAATCCTAGAAACCCTCTTATATTGTTGGTACAGCCACTATGGAAAGCAGTCTAGAGGTTTCTTAGAAAATTAAAAATAGAATTACCATATGATTCATCCGTCCACCTCCTTGGCATTTATCCAGACAAACTGTAATTTAAAAGGATACGCTCACCTTCTGTGGGCTTCCCTGGTGGCTCAGATGGTAAAGAACCTGCCTGCAATGCAGGAGACCCAGGTTCAATCCCTGGGTTGGGAAAATCCCCTGGAGACAGGAATGGCAACCCACTCCAGTATTCTTGCATGGAGAATTCCGGTGACAGAGGTCCTGGTGGGCTACAGTTCATGAGGTTGCAAAGAGCGGTACGACTGAGTGACTAACACATACACACACACTCCCCTATGTTCATGGCAACACTATTCACAGTAGCCAAGACATGGAAACAACCTAAATGTCCGTTAATAAATGGACAAAGAAGATGTGGTGCATATATACAATGGAATACTACTCAGCCACAGAAAAGAATGAAATAAGGCCATTGGCAGCAACACAGATGCAACTAGGATTATCATACTAAGTGAAGTAAGTCAGAAAGATAAAGGTAAATACCATATGATATCACTTGTATGTGGAATCTAAACTGTGACACTAACAATCCTATCCACAAAACAGAAACAGACTCAGAGACACAGAGAACAGACCCGCAGCCAGTGGGGAGGCGGCTGGGGGAAGGATGGCACGAGAAGCTGCAACTAGCAAATGTAATCTGCTGATGCTTTATATATATATATACGACAAGGTTCTGTTGTATAACACAGGGAACTGTATTCAATATTCTATGATAAACCATCATGGAAAAGAATATTAGAAAAAGAATGTATACATGTATACAACTGAATCACTTTGCTATTCAGCAGAAATTAGCACATTGTATATAACCCTGTAAATCAACTATACTTCAATTTTTTTTAATTAAAAAAAAGAAGCCAAGCCCTATTGATTGTGTATCCTTAGCCTCTTCTTGGGCCATCTTCTCTTCTCACCCTGACTTTGCTTTGGCTTAACGCCCGTCACCTGTCAGCATGTCTCATCTGATGATGACTGCATAGGTGCTCACCTGATGTCCCACAGGACAAAGGCCAAGTCCCTGCTTCACCTGACCGCCACCGACATCTGCAGCCTCTTGTCCAACTGCACCAACTCTCCAGCCACATCAAACCCCTCTCAGTTTCTAGTAAGCACTTTTTGAGAAAAATTAATTCCCAAACCCTACCCTGGGATATTCTGATTCAGTGGGTCCACAGTTAGAATGATGACTCTTATTAGCTCAAGATGCTTCCCCATGTGATGGGGATGATGGGGTGGTCAATTAGGTTTTGGAGCCCCTGGACTACATCATCCTTTGGGAATTAACTGGGTCAATATCTACAAAAGCACCTTGTAAACTGTCACTCTCCATGAAGATATCATGCAGTGTGACTGCAGACAGGACTGATGCGAAAAAGCAGGCTGCAAGCCCCGAGGTTAATGCAGATGGGAGCTCTCCCTTCTCTCCCAGCAAAACTGGGGCAGGATCAGCAAAGCTGATCTTCTGCAAAACAGCCACAAGGCCAATCCAAGAAAAGTTCTCAATAATCCTGGTTTCTCCAACTGAATTTTTTTTAATGGCAAAATTATTTTATCAAATAATTCATACAATGAACCCAAGTCCTAGCATACACTGTTAGTAGGGTCCCAACAGCCTTTCTTTCCTATGTTCATGCTGGCTGAGCCCAGGTTTGTTTTAGGGTCTGTGATTCAGGAAAAGCCAATGATGGTGGGCTTTCTCCTTCTAAACTTGGTTTAGACAGGCTCTAGGCAATTAGACACCGGGTGGAGACCTGCTCAGGGGCTTCTGGGAAAGAGAGCTTGGTCCTAAGAGGAGACTCTTTGCCCTTTCTGCCCATTGACTATTTGGGGATGCGTGTGCATGGGATGCTTGAAACTGACAACCATGTGGGCATGGGGCAATTGAAACTGACAACCATCTTGCCATTTTGAAGGGAATTAACCCCAAGTCAACACCCTGAGGAAGGCAGAATAGAAAATGGGAGGAACCTAGGTCCTCCACAATGTTGCTGAGCCATCAAATCCACCAACCCCAGAATTTCTTTACATGTAAGGTGACAAATCCTCCTATTGCTTTAAGCCATTTTCAGTTGGGTTTTCTTTAATTTGCAACAGCAAGTATTCTGATATACTAACATAGGAAACAAATTAAAATTGGCAAATTATTATTAAACATTCATTTTATAGGCTTTCACTCAAAATTTTTATTTGTTAGAAGCCAGTCAAGGAGATAATGGAAAATCTTTGTGACACGTAATTTAAAACAGGGACTTAGGGCCATAAATTGAAGTTACATCAGCCTAAACATCCAATTTATTTTAGCATTTTTTTGATTGTATAATTGTGAGGGAAGACTGATTCCCACAGATGAGGAGCTGCAAACGGTAACAGATTATGAAAAACCTATTTGCTTTGCAAATTCCAGACATTTTATAGTTAATAGTGATAGTAGGAAAAGCTTTATTCCAATATCTGGGCTCAGACACTCAAAGTTAGGTTGGCAGGCACAAGCTTATGTGCTGATTGTTAAAAGTTGGTATATAATATATTATTTGTTTACAATTAAAAACATATGGTATTTAAAATTTTTCAATAAAGCATTTGCAAAATTCCCCAAAGATCTTCACAGAATCTTAGGTTCCTTAGAACATACTTTGAAAACTTCTGTCCTAAGTGTAATTAAATTATGCTAATTATGTATAATTAATTTAAAATCAAGGTTTCAAATGTTGTAGGCAAGATCCTTCCCTCCTGCTCTAACTCCAATTTCCAAGAGCTCAAAGCCAGACCTTGTATAATGTCATTCAAGTCTGGCAATGAGACAAACACTCCATTAGCATAATAGGAGATGAGCTCCTGGGAGATTATGATTCATGGAGAAAACAGGCTGAGTGAAGGACCAGACCACAGAGAGGACTTCTTTTCTCTTACCTCTCCCCCCTCTTGGTCCCCAGCCCCGTGACCACCCCCAGAAGCAGAACCACACTGAGAAGAGACTGACAATTCACACCGAGGCCAGACAAGAGAAAGCAGAACTGGGACAGATAGCTGTGGGGTTTCTGGGGAAAATAAGTCAAGGACCAGAACAAAACAGAGAGAAGGCAGAAGTAAGGAAATTTGCATGAAGTGAAGGGATTCCATGATCGTAGTTTTTTGAATGTTGAGTTTTAAGCCAGCTTTTTCCACTCTCCTCTTTCACCTCCATCAAGAGGCTCTTTAGATCCTCTTTGCTTTTTGCACAGGTTGTATCATCTGCACATCTGAGGTTATTGATATTTCTCCCGGTAGTCTTGATTCCAGCTTGTGCTTCATCCAGCCCAGCATTTCCCATGATGAACTCTGCATATACATTAAATAAGCAGGGTGACAATACACAGCCTTGACATACTTCTTTCTCAATGTTGAACCAGTGCATTGTTCCATGTCCAGTTCTAATGTTGCTTCCTGACCTGCATACAGGTTTCTCAGTAGGCAGGTCAGGTGGTCTGGTAGTCCCATCTCTCTAAGAATTTTCCAAAGTTTGCTGTGATCCACACAGTCAAAGGGTTTTGTATAGTCAATGAAGCAGAAGCAGATGTTTTTCTGGAACTCCCTTGGTTTTTCTGAGATCTAACTGATGTTGGCAATGTGAGCTCTGGTTCCTGTGCCTTTTCTAAATCCAGCTTGTACATCTGGAAGTTCTCTGTTCGTGTGCCATAGAATGTGGTGGAAGTGATGGTATATGATGACTAAGATGAAGACCTAAAAAACATGTTGTCTTTCTCCTTGTTTTGCCTCTTGAGTCACTCACTTTAGAGGAAGCCAGCTACCATGTAGGAGGACACTCAAGCAGCCTTGTCAGAGGCCCACATGGTGAGGAACTGGGGCCTCCTGCCTATCACCATCTGCAGGGATCATCCTTCTGGGGGATCCTGCAGCCCCAGTTGACATCTTGGCTATAACTTAATGAGAGATTCTAAGCCAGAATCACTCAGTTAAGCTGCCCCCACACTCCTGACCCATAGGAACTACAAGATAATAAATGTCAGTTGTTCCGAGTCAGTAAGTATGGGGTAGTTTGTTATGCAGTAACAGATAACTAGCTCACCATGAATATCAGTTGTCACTGAAAGTCAAGGAAAGGACTCCCAGAACCCACTCTGGGGTTCATGTGTGAGCTGGCTGGTAGGACCATTTTCTGATAGAAGCCCACGCCCTAGTTCCATAACAAGGACTGGGCTGCAGTTACACATGTCTTTTGAGTAAAAAAAAAAAAAAAAAAAAAAAAAACGGAAAAGAAGTGCGGTGCAACAAGCAGAAGGCTACCAAAGAATTACATGGGAGCCCTTAAAAGGTGTGCAGTTGGGGTCCATATCCCAGAGATTCCACTTTACTATTTCTGGGAGTGGCCTGAGATTAGTGAGGCTTAAATCTCTCAGGCATTCAATCTCTTGGTGCTGCCAAGGTAAGAGCCTCAGATGCCCAGTGGCCTTTTTTGCGGGTGCCCCACCCCACTGGTCCCCCTTCCCCTACCCCCTTAACTCCCCTCATCAAGCTCAGCTCCCTCATCTCTCACACAGTGGCCGTGTTCACCTGACAAGGTTTGGACGAAGTTTTATGAACTCTTCTTTGAAAGATGCCCAGAACATGAAAAGAACCATTCATGTGGGTTTTGTCATAGAATGTTTTCTTCAGTAAAGAAAATAGGGAGGGAGAGAACTGAATGAAAGACCCAGCGTTCCTTTTAGTAGTAGACATTTTTCAGCGTCAGACAAATCAATAACCGGCAGATATTCAGTTTGCAAAATAAGACATAGACTCTTGGGTGACAGACTGCTGGGCTTAGGAGACAAGGTGAGGAAGAATCGTGCTTCTTAGCAGCAGAAGCATGACTCCCGCTGAGGAGCCCAGGTTCACCCCCCACCCGCACCACCCCCAGAGAGATGTGATGTCTGAAGACCGTCTCTCCCCCCAGCTCAGTAAATAAAGATGCCAGTGGCCATATGTGAGCACCAGTGAAGAGAGCCGAGGGTCCAGGAGGAGATTTCTGGTCTCGTGACTGCATGCTAAGTCACTTCAGTCGTGTCCGACTCTTTGCAACCCTGTGGACTGTAGCCCACCAGGCTCCGCTGTCTGGGATTCTCCGGACAAGGATACTGGAGTGGGTTGCCATGCTCTCTTCCAGGGGATCTCCCTGGCCCAGGGATTGAACTCACATCTCTTACATCTCCTGCATTGGCAGGAAGGTTATTTACCATTAGCACCATCTGGAAAGCCCCTTTCTGTTCTCAGTGATCCCTAATAAAACTCTTGAGTTGATTCTAAACAAACCTCTTATTTGAAAATGGCAAGGCAGGCTCATGCATGGGTTAGGGCTCAGGCTGTACAGCTGGACTCCTTGGGTTCAAATTCCTCTTCTCTTATGTCCTGTTGACCTCGACTCTGCCTCAGTTTCCTCATCTGTACAATGTGGGGCAGGGGGTGGGGGGTGTAAAATGACAGCTACCTCATAGGCTGGCTATTAAAGGGGGTTGTTTTTCCCACTGGTAGCAGCAGAAGACTGAGGGGCGCAGGAGGGGACGAAGCCCAGCCTGGCCTGTGTCCTCGGGAGAGGACTGTGGCTCACACTCAGGGAGAAGAGCTTTACATAGCTAGGACCATGCTTGCCTAGTTCACTGATCATCATGTCAGTGGGCCATACCTGCTTCCGAGATCTGATTAGAGGTTTCCTCCTATTGTGTTACTGAGGAAAGAAACTGCAGGGCCTGCCAAGGGCATGTTCCCCACCGCTCGCCTCTCGGCTCTTCTCTGAGTAGCCCTGCTCTCACCACCTCCTACCCCCGTCAGTATGCCCAGCGCCCACCCTGTTCCAACTCTTTCAGAGGAGACATTGTTTGAAACCACTGATTCCGACTGGTGAGAAGGGCTCTTTAATCTCCCTGCTGGAGACCCCATGTTCAGGTGGGAAATTTCTGGCTGTGGGCAGAGCCACCAAGAATGAAGTTTACCCCAAGGAAGGAAAAAGGTGTCTCTGTGACATCTCCTCCTTCACCATCAAAGGGCTCTGCCCAGTCACACTCCATGGGCTTGGGATGCCTGTCCGGAGGAGAGAGCAAGCGCCTCCATGGCAAGGGCCACGCGGGGAGACCAGACCTGCCTGGAGCTGTGGCTCCCGCTGAGCACCTTTCAACCACCGAACCGTGACTAGTAAAGACAGGTGACAAAAACACGGCCTCACTTTGTATATCAGATTCAAGGCTACATCCTGTTACCTTGCTCATTTAACTTCTGTGCAGAATACATCTGGGAAATGCCAGCCTGGATGACTCAGACTAGAATCATGACTGTGGGGAGAAATATCAGCCTCAGATATGCCGACGATACCACCCTAAAGGCAGAAGGCGAAGAGGAACTAAAGAGCCTCTTGATGAAGGTGAAAGAGGAGAGTGAAGAAGCTGGCTTAAAAACTCAACATTCAAAGAACTAAGACCACGGCATCTGGCCCCATCACTCCATGTTAAATAGGTGGGGGAAAAGTGAAAGCAGTGACAGATTTTATTTTCTTGGGCTCCAAAACTTCTGCAGACAGTGACTGCAGCCACAAAATTAAAAGACGCTTGCTACTTGGAAGGAAAGCTACTACAAACCTAGACAGCTTATTAAAAAGCAGGGACATTACTTTGCCAACAAATGTCCATATAGTCAAAGGAATTATTTTGCCAGTAGTCATTTATGGATGTGAGAGTTGGACCATAAAGAAGGCTGAGAGCCAAATAATTGATGCTCCAAACTGTGGTACTGGTGAAGACTCTTGAGAGTCCTTTGGACTGCGAGGAGATCAAACCAATCAAGCCTAAAGGAAATCAGTCTTGAATATTCATTAAAAGGACTGATGCTGAAGCTCCAATACTTTAGCTACCTGATGTGAAGAGCCAACTCATTGGAAAAGACCCTGATTCTGGGGAAGATTAAGGGCAGGAGGAGAAGGGGGCAACAGAAGATGAGATGGTTGGATGGCATCACCGATTCAATGGACATGAGTTTCTCTCACAAACTCCAGGAGATGGTGAAGGACAGGGAAGCCTAGTGTGTTGCAGTCTGTGGGTCGCAAATAGTGGGACATGACTTAGTGACTAGACAGCAACAACGATTAAAGGTGTGCACAGATTTTAAGGAGCTGTGTTGCTGCGATCATTGTTAGAATAGGATAAACCAACCTCAGAGGAAGCACTGAGCATTGCGAGATGATCACCCTAGTTGGTAGGACCATCAACAAGTGAAAAAGCTCTTCAGATGGGAGCCTTTTCTGTGCCGGTTACCCCAGCAACCCTCCTCCCCCTCAGCACAGCCCTGCCCTCAGAGCTGAACTGCCCCTTCATGGCTGAAACCTGGCTGGCCCTCTGGTTGCCCTGTGTGTGTTCTCTCATTTACTACCCAGGCAGGCCTGGCCACTTACTGAGGGAGATTTCCTTGGGCTCTAATCTATTTTCTTTGCAACTTTTTCCACCTTCAGTCCCACTCCTCTCTCCCTCCACTGTAGGCATTACGATTTCCACCTCTCCAGTCTCGACAAATGATCCCAACAGGAAAAGATCGGGTCTCAATACTATTCTCAAATTAAAACACAAGTATTCACCTATGGAGGGAATGAAAGATCAAGAAGTCTCTTGAGGGAGACTGAGACATGAGCCACAGACAGGGAGACTTGAGGGGACACAGGGAAGATCTCTGGTCCTGGAAAGCATGTTACACTCGAGAACTCACATTGTTTTAGAGCCCTGGAGTCAGGCGGAAGAGGAACAGAGGAACCTCTGGGCTGACCCTTTTCCTAAGCCCCAACCTCCCCATCTTACTCAGAGGGAAGAGGTCCAGAGATGTGAGCCCACTGCACAGACGTGCAGTGTACGAGCTAAACAGCCTGACAGCACTCTTTGCACGGCGCCATCTCAATGCCCTGTGGCATCATTCTAATTCAGCAAACCCCTTTTAAGTGTCTACTCTGTGCCAGGCACTGTGCTTGGCATAGCACACATCAAGAGAAACAAAATTTGTCTTTCAGAGTCCACAGTTTTGTGGAGAAGACAGACGCCTGGAGATAAATATCCAGTGCTAATAAAGTTATACATAAAGCAACACAGAGGCAAAGAAAGAAGATTTAATGTTACCCAAAAAATATCAGAAAACTTCAAAAAGAAGATGACAGTTGGGGCAGAATCTTGAAGGAAGAAGAGCAGGAACCCTCCAGACTGACAGGAATATTCTAGACATAAAGCACAGGCAAGGCCAAGATGAGACATGAGGCAGGGTGATGTCTGCAGAAGTTTGAGTTGACTTCTACCCTAGATCTCCCCACCATACCTGGAGTCCCCTTAGTTCTTTTTCCCCTAGATCTTCCCTCCACACCTAGAGTCCCCATAGTTCCTCTTCCCTCACAGCTTCTCAGGGAACTATGCCTCCCTGAGAGAGGGGCAAAAGACCTTCATCTCAAGGTCTTTTCTCTCCAGATCTGGAAAGTCAAAGTGATTCCTCAAGTATATGTAGAGCTGGGGCAGGAGTGGGCAGGGGGAATCCCGGAAGAGAAGAGTTATTTGCTTGCCTGAACGAGTCCAGTGATGCAGAGGAGCAGTAAGCCCTCGGTCTCTACAACAGACTTTCTCTAACTACAGCCACTCGTTCCATTAACAAACACTGGGTATACTTTCCATTCCAGGGGCTGCGGGAGGAGATACACAGATAAACCAGGCAAATCCCCAGCTGCCCACAGGGAGCTTATTGGCTTGTCTGCTGGTATGTTTACCATCTCTTCCATCTCCCTGGACTCAGAACAGTAACTGGCCTTGCTGAGTCTGCAGAGGGAAAACCATCCCTTCCGGATCCAGGAGCAAACCCCACCTTCTCCACTAGCTCTAAAACCTTAAGAGCACCTCCCGAAACTCTGGGATGTGGATTAGAGACCCTGATGCATTTGGGGAAGTCCTGCTAGAACATCAGAGATAAAAAGATGTGAGGAGAGATGGGAGGAAAGGAAGAATAATTTCCACCTTGTATGACTCTACCCAGGATCTGCTAAGGAGACAAATAGGGTTGACTTTGCAGCCTCTCTCTTCAGCCACACACAGACCAGTTTATGTCTTTTGACACTGACTTTTTTTTTTGTCCATTTCTCCACTTCTCCTTATTATGCTTTTTCTCTTTGACTTTAAAAATAGTCTCTTCTCTTAGGAAAGAAAAACACACCCTAATTCTTACAAATCATATTTGATACATAGTTATCCAAAGTTTGTATTTTATTCAAATAAGAGATATCAGTAAGTTCTAGGTCAATAAAGAGGGAAGTGAAGTGAAATTCTCCCAGTCACGTCTGACTCTTTGCAACTCCAGGGACTGTATAGTCCATGGAATTCTTCAGGCCAGAATACTGGAGTGGGTAGCCTTTCCCTTCTCTAGGAGATCTTCCCAACCTTGGGCTTGAACCCAGGTCTCCTGCATTGCAGGTGGATTCTTTACCAGCTCAACCACAAGGGAAGCCAAAGAATACAGGAGTGGGTAGCCTATCCCTTCTCCAGTGGATCTTCCCAACCCAGGAATTGAACCGGGGCCTCCTGCACTGCAGGCAGATCCTTTACCAACTGAGCTATCAGGGAAGCCCAATAAAGAGGGAAGATATGATTTATTCAAATAAATACTTTTAGAATATGAAGGTTTCCCCAAGATGGTGTCATAGGCAGGCACCCTACAGATCTGTAGCAATTTAAATAAGGATTCAAGTCAGTCCCAAGTGAAACAGTATTTGAAAAGCATTCATAGTGGGAAGGAAGGGGAGAAATAGGAGAAGGAGGGAAGGGGAAAAAGGGAGGGATGGGGGGAGGCGGAGAAGAAGGAGAAGGAGGGGAACAGGGAGGGGGGAGGGGGAGAGGAAGGAGAAGCAGCAGCAAGNATCTGTAGCAATTTAAATAAGGATTCAAGTCAGTCCCAAGTGAAACAGTATTTGAAAAGCATTCATAGTGGGAAGGAAGGGGAGAAATAGGAGAAGGAGGGAAGGGGAAAAAGGGAGGGATGGGGGGAGGCGGAGAAGAAGGAGAAGGAGGGGAACAGGGAGGGGGGAGGAGGAGAGGAAGGAGAAGCAGCAGCAAGTGCCAAGAGACAGTTGTTCAATCCAATAAAGTAATGATCTGTGTGAACTCTAATTATTGTATTTGCAAAACAGTACGTGTATAATTTGTGGACATCCCCCGTTCCAACATAATAAAAGAGTCATTTCGCGAAAACCTTTTGTGTTTTCTTTAGAAGATTTGGACAAAAACAATGCATCTTTAACTCTGAAAGCAGAATAATGGATTCTTGAAAGATTTATCTGGAATCCAATGCAGATGTCATTCTGTATTGATTATCTTGGCTATTCATTATCATACTCAGCTTATCACTTATATGCAGATGATACTATCATTTATGGTAGTAGGTTATGCTGGGAGAAAGCTTAATATTATCTTCAAGCTGATTTAAATGAGCTTTAAGATCATCTGGCACAATCTAAATTACTCTTAAATATTAATGAAACAAAGATCTCGTTATTCGGCTCAAAACAAAAAGTTGGAGAACTAAAAAACTGGTCTGCAGCATGACCTTGGACAGAGCAGACAAATGTTGAAGATTTAAGATCTGAGGCTGCCCTGCCTTCACCTGTGACTGATGATATAACTGATCAGCAGAGGAGAGAAACTTCCCAACCCCTTATTCTCATACACATCATTCTTTTATTTATAATAATTTTTTTTTAAAAAAAGGTTGTTTTCCATCTCTCCAATGTTGCAATTATGTGCCTTGGGTTTGGTTGGTTTTATTTATCTGAATGTAGCCCAACATTTGTTAGCCAAGTTAAAGATGCTGTATCCTCTCTATCTGGACAGATTTGCCTTGAATTATACATCTCATAAACATTACCATCTGTCGTCTTTTAAACAATTGGCTAAAAATTAGAAGACTCTCAACATTTTGTTGACATAATAGCTTCCCTCACACTCTATTCCCCAACATCAGACCACTTAACTCTTCTTTCTCAGGCGTGCACATTTTCTTAGCAAAATTCACTGAATGGAGAGAATAAGCAACAGCTGAGAGAAGGCACGGTCTGACAGCCACTAGTATTTCAGCTCTGTGTGTGTGCATGTGGGGATCTGTGCCCATGCATGCACATAAGGGGGGAAATGTCTTAAATTATGTAGATGACCTTTCTGCACCCCTTTGACTCTCAGATGTCTCACTAAATGTATGGGAAATCCCTCAGCTGCCAACCCAAGGTGCAATGGGGCTTATGAAATGCCACAAGTGAAGCAAAAAAACGTGGCCATATCCTTGGCTGCTTTCCCTGAAGAGGAGGTCGATGAGCCCCAGGCAGACAACTCAGCCCCTTACCAGTGATGGGATAGAACCATCTTCAAGGTAGAAACGGGCTGCTCAAGATGAAAATAGCGAGACATGGGGCAGACTGCCATCTTGGCTGTTATTAATGCTACCAGTTTTCCTTTACTATGATACAACATGCCTGACTTAAAAAAAAATCCATTCATCATTGTCATTAAGATCCATCTCTGGACTTCCCTGATGATCCAGTGGTTAAGACTTCACCTTCTAAAGCAAGGGGATGAGGATTTGAGTCCTGGTTGAGCAGCTAAGATCTCACATGTCTCAAGGCTAAAAATAAACAACATAAACTAGTTTCAACATTGTAACAAATTCAATAAAGACTTTTAAAAAATAGCCAACATTTTAAAAAAATCTTAAAAAGAAAAAGATCCATCTCTATGGCCTCATCATGCCCACTACCAGGGGCCTCCTAGGTGTGTGCACGTGTGTCCCAGATCACATGCTTATTCTGTATACCACTTCTCACTTGCCAGTTTTCTCCATCTGATCTTCCAAGAGAAGGAAGTTGAATCAAAGAAAGGCTGGGTGTGAGGGAAGGTGGATGAATGGATGGAGAGAAAGTGACTACACGGAGCAAGAAATTAGGGATCAGTTTCACCACTGGCTCAAGAGACTTCCTTTCCATTTCTTTAGAGAAAAATGAAATGAGAGCAAGCAGAAGAATAACTCGAGAAAGCCATGGGATGATGCCATCATTATTGTGAAGAGCTTCACATGTCCAAGAGAAGTGTGGACCACCCCTCACCTACTGACAGAGCTTAGCTAGACCACGCTTGCGGCAAGTGACAATTTTTAATCTGATCTTTCAGGGCTCAGTTAAGAAGCTATCTTTTCTAAATCTCCTGGGAAGACTTTAACCACTGCCTTCTCTATACTCCCATAGCCCTTTATTCTTACATCATTTAGAGCCTTTATCTTTTGTGTGTGTTAGAATTGCATACCTGTTGCAGTCTCCACTGAGTCAGTTCTGGTGGTTATCCACTGACAGCCCTTCCCATGCCTGCTCAGTGTCAGAGCCCAGCCAGCAGCCCAGCCTCAAGGGGCACCCTGCTGCTTCCGTCCAGTGATGATGATCAGTCATGTATCCATCACGGACACAGCGTGTGATAGATCTCATCAGTGAGACCAGAGGGGAGATGCTGGGTCAGCGGCAGTGGGGGTTTCTGAGAAGTGTTTCTCCTTAGCAAGAGAAACAGGAAGAAAGCCCTGACACTGATGCTGTGGGCAGGGACACGGTAATGATCTTATGACCGTGAGGGAAAGAGCTGAAGTCAAAGTCAACGTGCTGAGGAAGGCAGGAAGGAGACCTGGAAGGAACCGGAATCCTTGATGATGTTTGCATTGAATCAACCCAAGGACCGTCCCTTCTCTGTAGACTCTGTTGATTCTGAGCTGCACTTACTGTGATTCACAGCCAAAAATATCTTCACTGATTCCTCCTCTAAACCTGCTCTGTTCAATAAGGTAGCTATTCACAAGTGCCTATTTAAATTTAAATTTGAATTAATTAAACTTAAATAAAATTTAAAATTCAGTATCTCGGGTGCATTAGCCCTCTGTTGAGTGCTCACTAGCCCAGATGTGGCAAGTGGCTCCCCTACTGGATAGCGCAGAGTTAGAGAGGACATTTCAGCACGCGTGCTAAGTCACTTCAGTCATGTGGACTGAGCCCGCCAGGCTCCTCTGTCCACGGGATTCTCCAGGCAAGAATATTGGAGCAGGGTGCCATGCCCTCGTCCAGGGAATCTTCCAGACCCAGGGATTGAACGCTTGTCTCTCACCACCTCCTGCCCTGGCAGGTGAGTTCTTTACCACTGAGCCCCCCTGGGAAACTCGAGAACATTTCTAGCCCCTCAGGAAGCTGTGTTGGTCAGCCCTGTTCTGACTCCAAACTTGAAGGTGGAAATTGTAGAGACATCTACATTGTAGATGTCTCTATTCCTAGTTCCTAATGGATCATCATGCAAAGTAAAGAAAATTGCTGAATAAAAAAAACGAATGGTCTACTAGCACCTTTTCTGAAGAAGCAGGTCCCATTGAGTTCTGACTAATTTTTGCCCCAGTGCCTCTTGAGTTCACACAGGTGGCAACATCTGTGGTCCAGTCGCCATCCCCACTCCCCACCCCCAAACAGCAGCTCCCTTCAAGGGGCCGCATCTGCTGCTTCTGCTCCAGGAGTCCACTTTCTCCAGCCTCACTCACAGACTGCCAAGCCCTTGCCACCTGCTGCCTCTGAGAGATGCGGCTGCAAATACTACAGTCATTGGGTCCAGGTTTGCTCCACTCTTCAGGGTAGTATAGACATGGGAAGTGTGCCAGTGTAGACAGAAGCTGCCTGTCCACTGGCCAGACAGGATGATGTTCCAGTCAAGCCTGTCAAGAGCCAGAGGCTCCAACGGGGGCAGCATTCCTGCCCACTAAGCCTGGCTGATATTTGTCCTGTGGCCAAATGCTCCCCTCTGGTAAGAATGCTCTTGGGATGAACAAGAACACCAACTGAAGGTCAGTGAAAGTCAAGGTCACAGCTAACACTGAAAACTCCACAGACGTGTCCTGCTGCTCCGGTGGAGTTCCAAGGTGGCCCTTGGCTCGGTGGCCTTGGTCAGTGACTGCCCTCTCCTTCAGACTTGCATTCAGGGAAGTCTCTGGCCTGGAGAAGTCCACCTTGCCTTGTTGGAATGGCCCTGGGAAGAGCCTCACCTGAGCCTGACAGAGTTTCTCTTGCTCCCTCCGCTCGCACTCCAAGTAGGTGATCCAGTTCTGCACCCATTTCCAGTGTGTATGAGTGTGTGTGTGTGTGTGCGTGTGATTTAACAGACCAAGCAATGCTCTGGGTACAGTTAGGTGTCTGACCCTGTCTCATTGGAGATGGCACTAGATCTCCCTGGTTAAGAGCTCTGCCCTACAACACCACCCCTCCCCACTTCAGACACCAGTCCAGGCTGTGACTTTCTAACAGTCAGCTACAGATCAGAGCTTCCCATGCCTGAGTTCGATTGATTTGCTATGGCAGCTCACAGAACTCAGACAAACTTTTTACTTACTAGATCACCTATTTTTTGTGAAAAGATACAACTCAGGAACAAAAAGTTGGAAAAGATGCACAGGGCAAGGGGTGGGGAAAGGCTAAAAAGGCTCTGTGTCCTCTCCGGGTGCATCACTCTCCCCGAATCTACATGTGTTCCCCAACTCAGAAACGCTCAGAGCCCCATCCTTCCGGGTTTCTATGGAGGCTTCCTTACATAGGCACCATTTATTAAATCATCAGCCACTGGCATCTGAGTCAACTTCCAACCCCTCTCCCCTTCCCATCTCAGGTTACCAGGGTGCTTTCCAAAAGTAGCCTTATTAGCATAGCAAAAGACATCTTAATTGTTCTCACTACTTAGAAAATTCCAGTGGTTTTAGGAACTCAGTGACAGAAATGGGAACAAAGACCAAATATGGATATCTTGTTATAAATCACGATGTCACTTTAAAGAGTAATGATGTTTTAGAGCTTCTGCTCTTGGGGTGCAGAGCTGCCCATCAGAGGAGGCTGCAAAACGAAGCCCTTTGGCTTTGTCCCAGCCCTCTTAGACAGCTCCTCACCACACCTTCCCCAGCACAACTGCGTTTTTGCTTTTGTTTTTTTTATCTTAACCCTTTGTATCAAGTCTCTCATCCTTTACTTGACACACCCACCTCACAGACACACACAACTGGCTCTACATGGGCCAGGTGTTGCCCAGTGGACCGTGTCTTAGGCTGTGACCAATTTAAGCCACTTGGAGCGGGATGCTGGGGTACTCTGAGAATCTGAGGCATACCCAGAGATTTACGATCTGCTGTTTGGTTTGCAGTGCCAAGGTGGGCTGCCTGCCAAACTGGGCAGGTCAGACAGGAACAGGACGAAGCCTCACTATCGATCTGTAGGTTTGAAGTGGCATTTTATAAGCAATATTCACATGCTTGCTTTCAATCAGTGTCTTCACGATGTACCGATTTCATGGGCTGGAGCTGATCAGTATGAACTTTGAACCGCAATGGGTCACGTGTGAAGGAGAAATTTAAATTTAGCCAAGCAGGGGTGAAGAGTCCTTCGTGCAAAGTTGGCACCCAGAGAGTTGAGGCTGGGTTTCATTTTCATTTTGAGCATCGTGCTCTCCAGAGTGTGGCCAAACGGGTGGCCAGGGCTGGAAGTCTAGTGGGGCCGTGACCGTGCCCACAAGGCACAAGGTCGCCGGCTCTTGCTTCCGAGTCAGGAAGTCAGGGGCTCCACCAGCTCCCTTGATGTCTCAGCTGTCTAAGGGCACGTTTCTGAGTTCTCTGGTCTGTTTCCTCACTTCTTAAAGTTTAGATGATAACAATAGATTCTTTCCCAAAAAGTTGCTGTGAAGATCAGAAGAATAGTGCATGTAGAGTGTTTAACATAATTTCTGGCATCATTCCAAGTGTTCAATAAATTAGAAGTGGACTTTTTTCAAAATATAAGTCAAATGACATTATTTAGCTGTTCAAAGCTGGCCATGGCTCCCCATCTTACTCAGAGTAAATGTCAAAGTACTCATAAAGCCTATCATTCCCACGATGATCCATGACCCAGGACCCCACCATCCCTTTCTGACTGCTCTCCCCTCATGCATTCTGCTGCAGCCACACTGACTTTTTTGCTATCCTTGAATGCCACAGGGCCCTTGCATTGGCCCATCCAGAACCATCTGCCTAAAGCACTCTAATATTTGCATAAATTCTCCCTCACGTCCCTTAAGGTTCAAATGTCATCTTCTCATTGAGGCCTTTACTGAATTCTCTATCTCTAAGAACCCAGGTTGTAGCCTCCCTGGGGTGCCTTAATGCCCTTTCCTGCCTTCTGGATTCTCATCAGCACCTATTACCTCCCATTTGTTAATTAATTTGCTACTTTATCATATTTAGTGTCTGCAGACACTGAACATTCTCAGTAGAGGGGAAGCACCACAAGGATGGAGACTTTCCCCTGTTTATAGATATACCCCCAGAGTCTAGAAGTCATAGTACCCAATGAGTTGGTGCTCAATAAGTATTTATTCAGTGGAGGACGTGCTGTTTGTTACAGATGTGAATGAGGTCACAGACGCTCAAAGAGCCTTGTTGTTTGCCTTTGATTGATCTTTCCTGCTTTTCTTCCCTTTCTAACTATTTTAACTTTTTTTTTTTTACTGGAGTGATGAGGTTTGTTTACTATACAAAGAATATAGCAAGAAGCATCTAATAACACGGTTGCTGTACAATGTCCCTTCCAGATCTTCAAGAGTTCAAGGCTGTGTTCAACAGTGTCCCAGGAGCATGCACTAGAGGCTTAGGATAATTTTTGACAGCAGTCTTCCAGAGTGTCAAGATCACAGGCCAGAGTAATGAGCTTGGACCAGACTGTCATGTCCAAGACAGCCAGAGGAGAGAGCTTCTGGCAGAAAGAGGCAAGACCAAAGGATCGGGGGTCACTGGGAGCTGGTGGCAGGGAGCAGGGATGGAGGCAGATGAAGCCTGGGGGTCCTGGGGTTCTGGGGCTGTAGGAAGGGGTGTGACCCCAAATCCAGGTGCAGACAGAATGGAATAGTTACACTCGAAAGCAATATCCTAGTGCAATGTTCATTTGCCCTGAACCCTACCCAAAGAGGGGAAGTGGCTGCCAAATGGATCCCATAATGATGCCGGTTTTTTAATCAATAATGTAGCTGAGGCTGGAGGGGAGGGGTGGGGGCATTGAGAGGGGCTGGAATTCACTGTCATCCAGTAACAGCTCATCTCTTGTGGACTAAAAGGACTCGCTGGAGCACGGCCGGGATGGCTGCCAGCCAGAGCTTTCAAGTTGACCATTCTTAGGTTTTCTCCTTTTTCTTTCCCTTTTTCTTCCTTCCTCCCTTTTTTCTCTCTTTCCTTTCTTCCATTCTTTCCTTTTTTGGTTTCATTTTCTGTTTTTGGTTCCTATGTATGTTAGTGGGGTTTTGTGTGTGCGTATTTCTTGGTACCTTTTCCTTTTGATTTCTCTTATTTTGAAGTTGATTTCCCTTTGAAAATTCTGGCATGCCTGGCTTGAGTGAAAACACACAAAGAAAAAAGATGGTGGTTTTCTCAGTGTTGGACCCTAGAGAGTGGTCTTCCAGGGCCAGGACCAGCGATGTCAGGGCCTCCCTCGGAGAGGCCATCTCCGGGGCAGGAACTAGCAGGCTCACTCACACCACAGATCTCTGCCACCAGGAGACCCTTCCTCTGGACCTCCACAGGCCCAGAGCTCGGAGGGCTTCCAAAAGTGTAGGCAATTCCCTGGGACCAAGCCCTGTTTTAAAATATAAGATATAAAAAGAATTTTTCAGGAAACAACTGCCAAAGAAGATCAGAGCTTGTTACACTCACAGATCCCAAGAGGAGGGGCTACATGGGGAAGCACCAAGGTCACCAGCAGAGGCAGGGAGGAAATTTGGAGCTGGAGGCACTTTCCATGAGGAAGAATGGATGAGACAGGTAAGCAAGCCTAGGACTGGCTGTTTGAATCATTTCAGCAGGTTCTGGGGCACAGGGGTGTCCCTAGGCGCCTGGGACCTGGCCCTGGGATATTAGGAATGTGGATAGTGGCCTGGAGCGTGAGAGTCTGATCTAGGAGGTGATTGGCTTACAAGGCATGTTTGCAAGACGGGTGAGCTGTTTGCTATCTTTAGGAATTAGCTGGGAGAGGCGGTCTCACTGGGTTATCAAGGCCCCAAATGTCAAAGCATCAAAAACACAGAAAAAAAAGTCTTGATTAATACAGTCCCGGGAGCAGCGTGGTTCAAGGAGGAAAAGGACAAGCCTGGCAGTCAGAAGCCATGAACACAGCATTCACCTTCCTCCTGAGCACTGAAGACAATGTGGGTCAGCATGAGGGCCCCTCAGTTCAGTTCAGTTCAGTTCAGTCGCTCAGTCGTGTCCAGCTCTTTGTGACCCCATGAACCGCAGCACGCCAGGCCTCCCTATCCATCACCATCTCCCGGAGTTCACTCAGACTCACGTCCATCGAGTCCGTGATGCCATCCAGCCATCTCATCCTCTGTCGTCCCCTTCTCCTCCTGCCCCCAATCCCGCCCAGCATCAGAGTCTTTTCCAATGAGTCAACTCTTCACATGAGGTGGCCAAAGTACTGGAGTTTCAGCTTTAGCATCATTCCTTCCAAAGAAATCCCAGGGTTGATCTCCTTCAGAATGGACTGGTTGGATCTCCTTGCAGTCCAAGGGACTCTCAAGAGTCTTCTCCAACACCACAGTTCAAAAGCATCGATTCTTCGGCGCTCAGCTTTCTTCACAGTCCAACTTTCACATCCATACATGACCACAGGAAAAACCATAGCCTTGACTAGGCGGACCTTAGTCGGCAAAGTAATGTCTCTGCTTTTGAATATACTATCCAGGTTGGTCATAACTTTTCTTCCAAGGAGTAAGCGTCTTTTAATTTCATGGCTGCAGTCACCATCTGCAGTGATTTTGGAGCCCCAAAAAATAAAGTCTGACACTGTTTCCACTGTTTCCCCATCTATTTCCCATGAAGTGATGGGACCGGATGCCATGATCTTCGTTTTCTGAATGTTGAGCTTTAAGCCAACTTTTTCGCTCTCCTCCTTCACTTTCATCAAGAGGCTTTTTAGCTCCTCCTCACTTTCTGCCATAAGGGTGGTGTCATCTGCATATCTGAGGTTATTGATATTTCTCCCGGCAATCTTGATTCCAGCTTGTGTTTCTTCCAGTCCAGCGTTTCTCATGATGTACTCTGCATATAAGTTAAATAAGCAGGGTGACAATATACAGCCTTGACGTACTCCTTTTCCTATTTGGAACCAGTCTGTTGTTCCATGTCCAGTTCTAACTGTTGCTTCCTGACCTGCATACAGATTTCTCAAGAGGCAGGTTAGGTGGTCTGGTATTCCCATCTCTTTCAGAATCTTCCACAGTTTATTGTGACCCACACAGTCAAAGGCTTTGGCATAGTCAATAAAGCAGAAATGGATATTTTTCTGGAACTCTCTTGCTTTTTTTGATGATCTAGCAGATGTTGGCAATTTGATCTCTGGTTCCTCTGCTTTTTCTAAAACCAGCTTGAACATCAGGAAGTTCACGGTTCACGTATTGCTGAAGCCTGGCTTGGAGAATTTTGAGCATTACTTTACTAGCTTGTGAGATGAGTGCAATTGTGCAGTAGTTTGAGCATTCTTTGGCATTGCCTTTCTTCGGAATTGGAATGAAAACTGACCTTTTCCAGTCCTGTGGCCACTGCTGAGTTTTCCAAATTTGCTTGCATATTGAGAGTCCCTTGGACTGCAAGGAGATCCAATCAGTCCATTCTGAAGGAGATCAACCCTGGGATTTCTTTGGAAGGAATGATGCTAAAGCTGAAACTCCAGTACTTTGGCCATCTTGTGAGAAGAGCTGATTCACTGGGAAAGACTCTGATGCTGGGAGGGACTGGGGGCGGGAGGAGAAGGGGACGACCGAGGATGAGATGGCTGGATGGCATCACAGACTCGATGGACGTGAGTCTGAGTGAACTCTGGGAGATGGTGATGAACAGGGAGGCCTGGCGTGCTGTTAATTCATGGGGTCGCAAAGGTCGGACATGACTGAGCTACTGAACTGAATGAACTGAGTGCAGCACTTTCACAGCATCATCTTCCAGGATTTGAAACAGCTCAACTGGAATTCCATCACGTCCACTAGCCTTGTTGGTAGTGATGCTTTCTAAGGCCCACTTGACTTCACAACATCACAAATATTCTACTATCTTCATATAAACCGTATCAGTGACTTTCCAAACTCATCTGAGAAAGGAAGGAATGAGGAAGGGGAGATCAGGCATAAAGACCTGGGACCCACACTGGGTGGGCTGGAGGACACAACGAAGGGACAGAAAAGGCACAAGTTTGGGAATTGAGGAAACACAATAAAGGAATAAAGTGGAAAGCTGGTGAGGTGAGGTGGCTCAGGATCCACATCTTCCCCATCAGCCCCTTCCAGTTCACCTTTTTTACACAACCTTCCAGGCCCAGTCCAAGCAGACTGTTAGGATGCGATGGAAAAGAAGAGACAGTGAGTGCAGAGGGTCTTCAGGAAGGAAAAACCCAAGTGCTTGGAAGCTAAGTGGGCTAATTATCACTAAAGTGATCGTGACTTGACATATATTTCCTTTCAGAATTACTTTTTGAAATTGAAGTATAGGTAATTTACAATGCGGTGTTATTTTTTGCTGTTCTGGAATACAATTCATCACACACATATATATTCGTTTTCATAAGGTTTATCACAGGATATTGAGTATAGTTCTCTGTGTTATACAGCAGGACTTTGTTGTTCATCTACCCTGTATATAATCGTTCGCGTCTGCTAATCCCAGACTCCCCACCAATTCCATCCGCTGCCTCCCCCTTGCAAGCACAAGCCTGTTTTCTCTATCTGTGAGTCTGCTTCTGTTTTGTAGCTAAATTCATGTGTGTCATATTTTAGACTCCACATACAAGTGATATCAAACAGCACTTTTATTTAGGAAGAAGACACCTAGAAAGAGACAAAGACAGAGATCACCAGGAAAAGTCAGCCCCTGACACTGCAACACTTGTCAGCCTCAAGCACTACTTCTCCAAAACGAGCTGACGATGGCAGGATATCGGAACACTGCTTGCTACTTCCTTTCTTGGAAGTTCACAGTTAACATCAACACCTTAACAGCTCAGGGAGGATTTGAGGTGAAGGGAACCTGTCTAACCATGTTAACCTAGTATTCCTTAAATGATTTCACCATAAATCCCTTTCCCTTCCCTTATTACCATCCCAAGCCTTATACCTTGCACTAAAGCAATGTATCTCTAATGGTAAGATGTTAATGACCTTCAAATAAACAAGGAAGACCATCTTGTCAGGGTACCTGCCCCAGGTGTTCACGCGTGTGTGTGTAAGTCACTCAGTCGTGTCCAACTCTTTGCAACCCCATAAACTGTAGCCCACCAGGCTCCTCTGTCCCTGGGATTCTCCAGGGCAGAGTACTGAGGTGGGCTGCCATTCCCTTCTCCAACCTCTCCAGGTACATCCCCACATTAATTGACCCAAGCAGAGTGACTACACAGAGCCAGAACATGGGAGAGCGTGGGTCTGAGGTGAGAGCATCCAATCTGGGGCAAAGCAGCAGGTAACGTGAAGGAGGTGCCCGCTGTTCAGGCAAGAGTGAAATCTGAAGTCCAAGGACAGCAGCTGGATATGGGATCAGGCAGAAGCCATAGGACCAAGAGCAGGAGATAAATTTTGAGAGCTTGCTCATAGTCAGAGGCAGGTGTTGTCGCCCAGTCCCACGGGTAGCATCCTTACCTTAAAAACACCACTTGGCTTCAGAGACAGGTGTCTCTCAAGGGGAACCATGGAGCCAGATGGCATGTAACCACACCTTTGGTTACCTGCCCACAGTCACCAAGAGTAGTAGCAAGGCACTCAATAATGACTGCTCCAGCACTGTTCATAAAGATGGAACCATGGCACTAATTCCAACCAGACAGAAGATTAAGCTCCCAGATACCAGGGGAGTTGACTTCATCACACAGGCAGAGCCACACTGCTTTAGAATAGGAGACGGAAAAGACCCTGAATGGACCCATTCTCCCCACCAGCTTTACAAAGAGGATGAAGTCTCTAACTGGCCAGTAAAGATCATAGTGTATCCAAGGCGGAATCTGAGTATCACAGACCTGTCAGAATGAGGAAATGGGTTATCACATGTGTGCACAGCAATCAGGATCATAAGGAGGGAGAGAGTGGAGGAAGGAAGGGCATGAATTCTCCAGTCATAGAGACCAACATGTTGACTGCGCACCTGTGACCAGCCCTAGGCTAGTCACTTTACCTGGATTGTCTCATTTAATCCTCACTAGCTCTGCGCAGCTCACAGCTCGGGAAGGTTAAGAAGCTCACCCCAGGTCAGGGGCACCCTCAGGGCTGGAACCTGGCTTTAGTTCTGGCAGTTGATCTCCAGAGCCCACATTCAAACACTGCTTTCTTTCTGTCCTCTCATTGCACCCAGGGACACTTCTCACCTCACAATGTTTGCTGGATCCTCTTTCNTTGAGTATCACAGACCTGTCAGAATGAGGAAATGGGTCATCACATGTGTGCACAGCAATCAGGATCATAAGGAGGGAGAGAGTAGAGGAAGGAAGGGCATGAATTCTCCAGTCATAGAGACCAACATGTTGACTGTGCACCTGTGACCAGCCCTAGGCTAGTCACTTTACCTGGATTATCTCATTTAATCCTCACTAGCTCTGTGCAGCTCACAGCTCGGGAAGGTTAAGAAGCTCACCCCAGGTCAGGGGCACCCTCAGGGCTGGAACCTGGCTTTAGTTCTGGCAGTTGATCTCCAGAGCCCACATTCAAACACTGCTTTCTTTCTGTCCTCTCATTGCACCCAGGGACACTTCTCACCTCACAATGTTTGCCGGATCCTCTTTCCTTCTCCCCATGATATGGCCTCATCTCTCTTTGCTGACAGCTGGAGAAGGCAATGGCACCCCACTCCAGTGCTCTTGCCTGGAAAATCCCATGGATGGAGGAGCCTGGTAGACTGCAGTCCATGGGGTCGCTAGGAGTCGGACATGACTGAGTGACTTCGCTTTCACTTTTCACTTTCCTGCATCGGAGAAGGAAATGGCAACCCACTCCAGTGTTCTTGCCTGGAGAATCCCGGGGACGGGGGAGCCTGGTGGGCTCCCGTCTCTGGGGTCGCACAGAGTTGGACACGACTGAAGCAACTTAGCTGCAGCAGGTCCCAAACCAGCACTGCCTGATGGATCTTACACCCAGTGGGTTCTGATTAGGCTGAGATTTGATTTCCCATCTTGAGGGGCAGGAAGTGGGACCAGATACCTTGGGCTGGTAGCCCTGGGTGCCAACTATAGCAGTCCCCTCCAGATTCCAGAGCCACCCTCCACACTCTGCTCCGTGATGAGATACTGGGTGCTGGGGAGCTGCAAGTATGGAGCCATCACAGATGTCTCCATAGGAGGCTCTACCCATAAGCATGAGAGGGAGACTGGAAGGCAAGAGGAGGAAGAGGACTCTCTCCTGCTGGCCTGCTGGCTGTTCGGTCAGCGATGACCTTGTCTTAGCTCCTGCCCTCCACCCTGAGCCCAGCTTACAGCTTGTGCACCCTCCTGCCCCTCCGAAGGATCGGCAGCAGCCTGGCCAGACCCCTCCAGGAGGCAGATCCCCAGCGCCCAGGGCCCCCCTTCTGAGTTTCTTGGCTGCCAGCAGAGGCTTGTCAGCACACCCATTCTACAAGGACTGGGCCCAGCACTCCGGGACCCTCCTCCAAGCTCCAGGTCTGAGCATCGCAGCTTCTCTCCTCTTTTCCCCAGCCTGGAGGTGTCAAAGTTCATTCCTCCATGTGGGTTCTCGCCTCAGTCCTAATGCCAGTTTTTAACCAATTCTCTGTGCTGTAACAGAGTAACTCTTTGATACAATAAATAAAGCACTTTCTGATTTCCTGAACTGCGCCCTGATTCACATACCGGGATATCCCAGGAAGATCCTGGATAACCCTACAAGCTTGGTTCCCTGTGTGTCATGATAGTGCAAAGGTGGTGAAAGCACTACTCCCAAACCCCCACTCCCGACCCCCAACACAGGCCCAGGGAGCAGCGGCCAGCAGACAGCATAGTCAGAGTTCATCCTCGCGTAGACACACCCAAGAAAGGAATTCCAAAAACAGAGTCAAAATGGATGCTCTTGAGCATTTAATTGTTCTAGACACACACGTGAGCCCTCCGAGGACTGGATGTACAGACTAACCGTGTGCTGTGCTTACTCAGTCGTGTCCAGCTCTATGTGACCCCATGGACTGTAGCCCGCCAGGCTCCTCTGTCCGTGGGGATTCCCCAGGCAAGAATACTGGGGAGGGTTGCCATGCCCTCCTCCAGGCTAACCATGATTGTCATTAACTTTGTCTGAGTCCACAGGCTTTCATGAGTGCTAGGGCCGCAGGCGGGGGTAGAGGTAAGGGGTCTTTCCTTTCTTGCTCTAAAATCAGGCTACTATGACACAGGAAGGTATAAATTCAGACTCCTTTAAATGTGCAAAGCAAAAAGTCTCAGATTGCAGCCCAGTATCCAGCTTATCTTTTTCTATTAATCAATCACCCAGGATTTATTGAGCACAGTAGGTACCAGCCCCAAGGCACACACTTGCAGATGCCGGCAGAAGGTAATCTCTCCATATGCACTTATTTCCCTTCACAGCCCCTCTGGGCTCTCAGTGAGGACTCAAGAAACACGTCTCATAATTTCCCATTGTTGCTGGTCTATTTTTATCCTTCCTGTATGAATCAAAGTGTGACGTACTGTCCCACTGTTCAAAGCCTGACTCTGGAAAAGCTTTTGATACCATTTGATATCTTCAAAAAAATATATATGACTTGTTCCCCGACCTCAAAATCAGATTTAAATGATCTCATCATGAAATACCTTATGCTGAGCGGACAGGTGGATGATATCAGTGCGTGGAGAATTTACAAAACCAGCAACTTGCAAAGCCAGGTCTGCACACTCTAGGAGCTGGACCCCTCATAGAAGAGAGGTGCCAACCTGCTGTCCACACCAGGCTTGGGCCAGAATTGGCCAGTTCTGTCCTGGAGACCTAGAGATCATTCCAGATGGGCAGATTAGGAATTAATCATTTAGGGCAAAATGTATCCTAATAATGGCAACTTAATAACAGTAATAATAAATATAATAATAACAATGATAATGCTTAGTAATTTTTTAGTACAACTCAAAGTTCTATACTTATGTTAAACCATTAATATGGGCTGAATCGTGTTCCCCTAAAATTCATATATTTAAGCCCTAACTGTTCATGTATTGAAGCCATAACATCCAGTATCTTCAAATGTAACTGTGTATTTGGATCATGGTCTTTAAAGAAATAAGTAAGTTAAACAGGGTCACTAGGGTGTGCCCTAGTCCAATCTGACTGATGTCCTTTTAAAAATTGGAGATTGGGACATAGAGAGAGGGACCTCGTGGGAACACAGCCACAGAGGCTTTCTGCCAGCTGAGGAGAGAGGTTCTAGAAAAAAAACAACCAAATTTATGACTTGATCTTTGTCCTCTTGCTGCCAGAACTATGAGAAAATAAATTTTTTTGTTCTTTAAGCCACTGAGTTTGTGGTCCTTTGTTAGGGCAGCCCTAGCAGAATAATACACCCATGAACTTAAAAAAAAAAAACCAACTTCCTATGGAGAAAAACATACTTTGAAAAGATACATGTACCTTAATGCTCTTTGCAGCACTATTTACAATAGCCAGTACATGGAAGCAAACTAAATATCCATCAACAGAGAAATGGATAAAGATGTGGCACATACATATACGTATATAACAGAATACTACTCAGCCATAAAAAGTAACAAAATAATAATGCCATTTGCAGCAACATGGATGGACCTGGAGACTGTCACACTAAGTGAAGCAAGTCAGACCGAGAAAGACATATATCATATATCATGTTATATGGACTCTAAAAAAAAAAGGGTATAAATGAACTTATCTACAAAACAGAAATAGAGTCACAAATGTGGAAAACATACTATGGTTACCAAGGGGGGGAGAAGGGGAAGGGATAAATTGGGAGATTGGGATTATCCTATACACGCTGCTATATATACAATAGGTAACTAATAAGGATCTATTGTACAGTACAGGGAAATCTACTCAATACTCTGTAATGACCTATTTGGGAAAAGAATCTTTAAAAGAGTGGCTCTATGTATATGTATGACTGATTCACTTTGTTGTATACCTGAAACTATCACAACACTGTAAATCCACTATTGCTCAAAACAAAACAAAAACACCANAGGGGAAGGGATAAATTGGGAGATTGGGATTATCCTATACACGCTGCTATATATACAATAGGTAACTAATAAGGATCTATTGTACAGTACAGGGAAATCTACTCAATACTCTGTAATGACCTATTTGGGAAAAGAATCTTTAAAAGAGTGGCTCTATGTATATGTATGACTGATTCACTTTGTTGTATACCTGAAACTATCACAACACTGTAAATCCACTATTGCTCAAAACAAAACAAAAACACCAAAACCTCCCTGACACAAAGCAGGGTTTACTCGACTGCACATGTTTCCTCATTTTCAGCTGGTGAAAATGAGGCAGGAAGAGACCAGTGGGCTTTGCCTGGGTCTCTCAGTTCCCCTGTGGGTGGAAGGGATTTCACCTGACTCTCTTTCTTGTCTGTTGGCTGCAGCTCTGTTCTTCAGTTGGAGTGATTGGAGACATCAGCATTAAGCAGATGTTTTCAAAAAGCAATCAACTCCAGATTTTCCATTATTAATGTGGAACAGAGCTTATACAGAAAATGAAAACACACATATATTTCAAAACACAATATTAGCCATTAATGTCAATCCAGTCAAACACTCCAGATTTCATCAACTCCTGCTGTTTCCCTTTGAGGAAAATCCTAGCAGTGTTATGAGTTCATCTATTATCTTTAACTGTTTGTAAAGTATCGAGGTTGACAAAGCCCCAACTTCTCTCTGATAGAAGCATTCTAAAGTTTATCTGTGTTCTTGTGGGAGAAATGGAACTTCTAGAGCCCTGGCTTATTTTTAAATAATAAATGCTAAATTAACATTTTGTAAGATGAATCTGACATGCAAAATGGTTGGTATAGTTTTTCTTAATTCTCTGTTTCAAAGAGAAGAAGCTGTATTTTCTTAGATCAACCAACTAAAACCCAGGATTGTGTAGATCATCTAGCCTAATAACTTGCTCATATATATATATTTTTTTAAGCAGAAGACTTCTTTGTTCAAAAACAACATTTTTGTGGAAGTGCGATGTGTAACAAGACGAAAGCTCAGCTTCTCCGGCGCAAGAGAAGATCTTGACCTCTAACACGCAGCCTGCCTCTTGCGCCTTCATCTCTCTTCACTCCGAGGAAAACAGTATGGAAACCACAAATCTATTCCAATCCTCTCATTTTACAGATATGGAAGCTGAGGCCCAGTGGAAAACATGGCTGTGGCCAAGACTGAGCTTTTGACAAGGGCACCGCCAGGCCAGGAACACACATCGCCTGACTCCTGGGTCATGACCTTTGCCTCACACTGTGTTGGTGAGACTGCTGCAGAAAAAGGGGGGCTCCCTTCCAGGGCCCGAGGGTGGACTCTTGTTTAACGCCAGGAGATGAATTATTGGGGGAGACACGCGAACTGACAAAGAAAAGATTTAACTGGGCAGGGGTACCCGAGGGGAGACCAGCAGAGTAAGGGACCAGGAGGACCGCGCTGCCGGGTGGCAGTCTCGGGGCTTATGGCGATAGGGGTACTTTCTGGGCTGTCTCTGGCTGGTCATCTTGCTTGGCCCATATTTAGTCTGACCCCCGGTCCTTGCTGGTGGTGCGCACATCTCTCAGCCAAGACGAATTTCAGCTCTAAAGATTCTGGGAAGTTGGCAGGACACATTGTAGGCTAGTGTCTCCTGCCTCCTTTTGGCCCCTCCTGAACTTTCCCATTTAGTTTCAGTGGAAGCACCACCACGTGCCTTACTGAGGCCTCCTGTTGTGAGACAGCTCAAGCGGTTATCATCATGCCTGGCCAAGGCAGACAGATTCAGTCCGTGGTTCCCTAACAACGCCAACTTCGTTTGACAGTTTAGGTCCCAGGACAGCCTCAGTGCTTCAAGCAGATGCAGCTTTCCCTGCTAGGACTCACATTGCAGTGAGATACATATGTCTGCGTCAATTACATCAAGCAAGTCTCTTAAGTACCCAGAATTCGGAGGCAGATTTCCAAACACAGGGTCCCAGATGCTCAGGTTAGGCTTCTCTGCTTGCAGAAATATTCCTATACTCTAACTCAGTGGTTCTTCAACTTTAGTGTACCTTTAGAATAACCTGTGAGTGAGAGGAGGGTATTAAAAAATGAAGATGCCAGAAATTCTGACTCAGTAGGTTCAGGGTATAACCTGAAGGATCCACAGACAGCACTTCGAGATGCCTGACCTTGATCAGTCTGTCTTTCAAGCCTTCACTGGATAACTAAAATTTGCTCAGATTTCAGGAACTACAAAGTTTTCAACACGTTTTCCATGTGACAAGAGCATTATCCTCCTCCCCAGATTCAGAACATCAAATCCCAGGAGGTATCTCGCTTTTACCATGGTGTCCTGGTGAATCCACAGCAACTGGTCGCCAGCTCCGGTGGTTCCCCTGGGAGAAGCAGCGGGAGCAGAGGTAGGGAACAGGACTCTGTTTGCATGCAGATCGTTTCCATAGAAAATTAAACAAGCAACAATGGCCTACAGAAAGGTATTGTGTATAACCACCACAACAAAAAAGTTGTACTTTAAGGGATAGCTCATCTAAATTTGAAAGTAGTATTAGCTCTCAAAGGTCCTGCACTCAGATAGGATAGAGGTCAACTTAAAGAGCTGAGGAACCAGGAAGGTTAAGAATTCATGGTAAAGATCAAATCTTGCACTGAGAAATTCCTGTGTTGAACTGTGCCAAGACAGGATGCTTTTATTGGTAATTATTATGATGATAATTCATTTAACTAGAAATAAACTAGGGCATGATTGTTTACTTCTGCCTCTTTCCCCAGACAGGCAGAGAAATGAGAAGAAAAATCTCAGAGGTTTCACTCTTGGCTAAATGATATAATTTCCTCAATTAACCAGGAATAAACATAGCAACAAAATAATTTACCTTTACATTATACAATAGTTGTAAATAGACTTCTTACACCTCCTTGCATGGAAAAGTCAAAGTGGAGACAGGCTGCCAAAGAATTGGAAACATCTTGAGTTTGGTTTCCATCTGAAAAGACACAGTCTTTGGAAACCTGCTCACATTTTCAGCCTTGGCATGAGACTTCCAAAAGCTGATCTTAGTTTCTCTCCTTCGTACTGAACCCATTCCAAGGCCAAGAGATTGCGGGTTGAATTGTAGTAAGACAAAAGATGCTTCTGAGTGCTTGCGGGGAAAGGCGCAGAGATACAGGGGAGAGCAGAGTGCCTGTCTGAGAGGAGGTAGACAGTTTGGCTGGGTTTTTTGAAGAATCCTTAATATAAACTAGGAATTGCTGGTGGTCCATGAACATTCTCATGATCACAGCAAAACACACCCTCAGGAAAGGAGTTACTATCACTGTATCAGGATGCTGGGGGTCCAGGAGTGGAGTACACTAGTGTGTGACTCCTCACATCCCAGAGGAAAAACTTTATAATGGTCAAATTTACATGAAATCACCCAGGTATTATACAACCTTGTAAAGCGTAAGCTGAGGCCATGTTTCTTCAGTAGCAGAGCAGAAACTGATTTTGTTTTAAATCCTTTAAAGAGGATGTTTTGTAAAGAAATTACCAAGACTTTTGTTCAAATGAAACCTCTGCTTATCACCATAAATGAAAATCCTTTTTCCCACTGCATAGTTAAATCTCTCTGATGCCCTCTCTCATTCTGTGCTGCCACAGTCTCTTCCTTAGCCTCCCATAGACTATCTAGAAGAGGATGCACAGGAGACATGAGCATCTCCAGGTTGTGAAATGTGGCCATGCCCTAAAGTGGCATGATGCTCGTGTTCAGGACCAAGGACAGTGGTCTACACATTGGCTGCTCCACGCTTCTAGCCCCCTTTCCTCTCCTCCCCACTCTAATATCTAGTCACATCACGCCCTGGAGCAGAGGACTGTGGACCACATGGTTGAGATTAGAAACCAAAATAGGGTTGAACTGCCTTATAAAAATAGGAGTGGTCCCCACCCAAGTTCCACTTTCATCAGTCAACAGATACGTCCAAGTTCAAGGATGGAACCTGTAAAATCCAAAGGGTTTACTCACTGTCGCCTTGGGTAAGTCTCCACTGCTGACTTAGTTCTGAAGATGGCAGTTGCTGCTTTGGGGGATGCCGTGGCTGAGAACCTTTGTTTGAACTCCAGAGGCGCAGTGGCTGCTGCATGCTCCCCTGGGTCCTCACACACTGCTGGGCCCTGCTTCTGCGTGTCTTTGAGATCATAATGGCATTGAGAGAAGCTCAGTCTGAGGCATATGGATCCAACAAACAGACCAAATATGGGCCCACCAGTGTCTTGAAGTGAGATGTTCAACTCTCAAAAGCATGTAGTAAGAAATTTGCTCATTTTTGCACCTTCTGGAGCAAGGTCAGAACACAAGACTTTCTGGGAATAATGTGTTTTTGCAAGATAAAACAGACGGTGAAGAGGATATAACTACATTACAATTCTGCTAAATACCTTTATTTATAGAGATGAAAGTTAGGAAGCAGGATTAATTGCTGCAATATGAAGAAAGTAGAAACTAATTAAAAATGAACATTTTAGCATGCTATCAAAGGGCTGAGTTCTCTTTGAAGGTGCCCTTTACAAACAGAAAGAGGTTACAGCCTGGAGGAACTATCCTTCTGCTGATTTGGTTACAGATTCTCTCTCTCTCTCCGTCTTTCTCACACACACACACACACACACACACACACACACACTATACACCTCAGTAAACTTAGAATACTGATATCAGAGGAGAAAGAAAAGATGGCAAATCCTAGTTAACCCCGGCTTGCTAACTCCACTCTCTCTATTTCAAGGATGAAATGAAACATGAGAGGCTTGAAGTGAGTTATAGAACTTACAGCAAACCCAACAGGGCATCCGGTGCCAACGGTCATGTTCCAGGTCTTGACAGGATCAAACAAAGCCAATAGCAAATAGCCAGCACCCAGAAGTTTGCAGGGAAGAGGGGCCCGTTTGAAGGGGCTGAGGGAAGGGCGAGACAATCACAGCAGCCTGTGAATTAGATCATCTGATTGAGCACAGCCTTCCCTCCACTTGAACCCATCCAGGGTAACTGCTTCTTGGAAATCCTCCCAGTGAAGAATAAAGCAGTTATTTTGCACTGCCATGCACGATGCACCCTTGACACTCAGGCTATAGTGATAAATAGGACTGGAGATAATATGAAAGGAGCCAGACCCTAACCCTAACCCTGACTCTGAACTTAAACCTTAAACTGCATGCCAGGATCCTTTATTACTTTAATAAAGAAAACATTAATTTGAATAACAAAGACAAAACTCTCTACACACAAAGCCCATGATGTATGGCTATTTTCATTATTAATAATAAAAATTGACCCATTATTTTATATCACTGCAAGATTCCCCTCATATTGCTCTTAAACTTACTTCTCTATCTTCCCAGGTGACATTATTCACTGCCTTCTTGGCTTTGCTCTGTTGGACAGTTCAGCCTCTTGGGTTGAAAACCATTGACATTCATTGTGGTCCCAAAGAGAAAACACCTCTCACATTTGTCTTACCCCTGTTGCCCCAGATCTTTCATGAATACTGCATATCTCTCCCCCACTGTCATTCTCCTTGAAAAGACTACCCTCTAGCTGAGCAAGACACTACACAGTCTGCTTGGGGGAAGTTGCCCGTTCTTTGCTTTTTCCAAGACTTATTAACTTGGGCAGGACCTTAGGAAGGGGAGAAAGGCGTGGGGCCAGGAATGAATATGCTCTGGGGGGTGGGTCTCGAGAAGGGATCTGGCACTTGGTTTGTCTAAATTCCTGCTTTTTCCACTCTTCAGAGGCTCTGTCTACTCTGGCCAAATCAATCACACCAGACAGAATTTTAGCAGCACAGTGCTTGCATCTAGGGCATCGTTCTGCGCGATAAGCAATTTTGCTATCAGTTTCCCCCAGTACTTGGTGCATAATGTCAGTTGGATTTCAATGTTGTCATGATAAGCTGTGGTCTTCTGCAAATGCTATGTAGATATGCCTGCCTAATGGATCTGAGTTATTCCCACAGAGGAGACTGACTTCCTCCCCTAGGATTTGCTCTGAGTAATTTCTCTTCGGCTCTCTCCTTGGGAACTCAGCTCCCAGGGATGGAACGAATCAATGCCCAACCATAATCACTGCTCCTTCCAAGGGAAACTGCCCCCCTTGGGCCTCAGAGGCACAGCTAACAGTTGTCTTTTACAGAGGAGAGACTTGATTTCAGATGGCCTTTTTCCTCAGAGATGCAAAGCTGTTTCCAGCCTCTCAGAAATGTTATAAATAAATAAATAGAGACTTCCCTGGTGGTCCAGTGGTTAAGACCTTATCTTCCAATGTGGGGGCGTCAGTTCCTTTCCTGGTCAGACAGCTGAGACTCCACATGCTCTGGGGCCAAAAAGCCAAAACATGAAACAGAAGCAATATTGCACCAAATTCAATGAAGACTTTAAAATGGTCCACATTAAAAAAAAAATCTTAAATAAATAAAATAATAAACACATACACACACACAGATATCTGTGTGTGTGTGTAAAGCTTAAAAACAGGTCAGGAGAGGCCTTCTGATCTCCACTAACACAATGATGCTGCTGAGGGGAGAAATCACAGAAGCACAAAGGCCTTTCCCCTTGGACAAGGCCCCCATCTGATCGCTCACAAAATCCATTTCCCTGAAGCCCCAAAATTCCCACTCGAGCCTTCTTCTCTGTCCTAGGAGGCCTCCTCTCCACAGTGGCATGCTCCCTTCATGTGGAATTGGAGATGAATCATCATCTTGGAGAAATGACTTTCCGTGGGGCCAGCTAAGCCCACTGAGGCTCTCAGTTGGGTGGCAGCTCCCCCCAGCCCCAGATGGAGTTATATGAGGGCCTGTGGGAAAAAAAAATTGTGGATGGAAGCTGTGGGGGCTGAAATGAACCAGCCTATTACCCAGTGCCTCTCTGACGGTGTGGGTTAATTTATCACAGGGAATCCAATCACTTCTTATAAAACCAGAGCAGGTTTCATTTAGTTTGATGAGGTATATTGCAAGATTTCAGAAAATCAATTTTACTGAGAGCCATATTAAGCCCCAGGGAATAGAACACTACATGTACCTCACATAAGTTTTTGTTATTACTCAGAGGATCGCTGGGGAAATTATATACTTAGTCCAATGAAGGGTAATGGCTACCTTCATTGTCTTGGGCAGTTCTCACCCTGCTTACCTCTGTGAAATAACAAATAAAAATGATAGGGCTCCAAATTGATACTTAGCTAAGCTCTGCAGAGCCAGATGCATGATAAGAGTGAGCAAATGTGACTTGATTTCCCAGAGATGCTACCCCTTACAGTATGGGATGATAAGAACCCACGCTCAGGTGTTATGGGTACTTTGTATTTTGACCAAAGCCCTGCTCTGATGGAGTCTTCTAATTTGAGTTCTCAGAGCAGTATTTGCAAAGGAAGCCACAATGGGCTCGAAATTGCTTTCAACCAATCTACCAGGTTAATATTTCCCGAGAGGTATATTTCTTAGTGAGAAAATTTTCCTCCAGAAAAATGCTAAGGAACATTTCTATCTATAGTCATCTGGTCTCTTGGAGACTTTGGTTTGTAAAGCAATAAACTAACCTAGGTTTTTATGGGGCCCCCAACTTGAAGCTTAGAAAGCATCACTATGAACAAAGCTAGTGGAGGTGATGGAATGCCAATTGAGCTATTTCAAATCCTGAAAGATGATGCTGTGAAAGTGTTGCACTCAATATGCCAGCAAATTTGGAAAACTCAGCAGTGGCCACAGGACTGGAAAAGGTCAGTTTTCATTCCAATCCCAAAGAAAGGCAATGCCAAAGAATGCTCAAACTACCGCACAGTTGCACTCATCTCACATGCTAATAAAGTAATGCTCAAAATTCTCCAAGCCCGGCTTCAGCAATACGTGAACCATGAACTTCCTGATGTTCAAGCTGGTTTTAGAACAGGCAGAGGAACCAGAGATCAAATTGCCAACATCCGCTGGATCATGGAAAAAGCAAGAGAGTTCCTGAAAAAACATCTATTTCTGCTTTATTGACTATGCCAAAGCCTTTGACTGTGTGGATCACAAGAAACTGTGGAAAATTCTGAAAGAGATGGGAATACCAGACCACCTGACCTGCCTCTTGAGAAATCTGTATGCAGGCCAGGAAGCAACAGTTAGAACTGNAATTGTTAACATCTGCTGGATCATCAAAAAAGCAAGAGAGTTCCAGAAAAACATCTGCTTTATTGACTATGCCAAAGCCTTTGACTGTGTGGATCACAATAAACTGTGGAAAATTCTGAAAGAGATGGGAATACCAGACCACTTGACCTGCCTCTTGAGAAATCTGTATGCAGGTCAGGAAGCAACAGTTAAAACTGGACATGGAACAACAGACTGGTTCCAAATACGAAAAGGAGTACATCAAGGCTGTATATTGTCACCCTGCTTATTTAACGTATTTGCAGAGTACATCATGAGAAAACGCTGGGCTGGAGGAAGCACAAGCTGGAATCAAGATTGCCAGGAAAAAATATCAGTAACCTCAGATATGCAGATGACACCACCCTTATGGTAGAAAGTGAAGAAGAACTAAAGAGCCTCTTGATGAAAGTGAAAGAAGAGAGTGAAAAAGTTGCCCTAAAGCTCAATAGTCAGAAAACGAAGATCATGGCATCTGGTCCCATCACTTCATGGGAAATAGATGGGGAAACATGGAAACAGTGGCTGACTTTATTTTTTGGGCTCCAAAATCACTGCAGATGGTGATTGCAGCCATGAAATTAAAAGACGCTTACTCCTTGCAAGGAAGGTTATGACCAACCTAAACAGCATATTAAAAAGCAGAGACATTACTTTGTCAACAAAGGTCTGTCTAGTCAAGGCTATGGTTTTTCCAGTGGTCATGTATGGATATGAGAGTTGGACTATAAAGAAAGCTGAGTGCTGAAGAATTGATGCTTTTGAACTGTGGTGTTGGAGAAGACTCGAGAGTCCCTTGGACTGCGAGGAGGTCCAACAAGTCCATCCTGAGGGAAATCAGTCCTGGGTGTTCTTTGGAAGGACTGATGTTGAAGCTGAAACTCCAGTACCTTGGCCACCTGATGCAAAGGGCTGACTGATTTGAAAAGACCCTGATGCTGGGAAAGATTGAGGGCGAGAGGAGAAGGGGATTTCGGAGGGTAAGATGGTTGGATGGCATCACCGACTCAACGGACATGAGTTTGGGTGGACTTTGGGAGGTGGTGATGGACAGGGAGGCCTGGTGTGCTGCTGTCTATGGGGTCGCAAAGAGTCTGACACGACTGAGCGACTGAACTGACTGACTGACAGAGCTGTGTAACCGTCCCAATAATCAATTTTAAAACGTTTTAATCCCCTCAGAAAGAACATTACCTATCATGTCCTCCAGTTCCCTATCCCCCCAGCCCGCAGAAACCACTAATCTACTTTTTTTTCCTCTATTGTTTGCATGTTCTGGATGTTTCATATAAATGAAATCATGTAATACATGATCTTTTTTGACTGTCTTTTTTTCATTTAACATAGTGTTTTTCAGATTTGTCCATGTTGTAGCATAAACCAGTACTTTCTTCTCATGGCAGAATAATACTCTCTTTTGTGTATAAACCACATTTTTGTTTATCCATTCATCACTTGAGCATGTGGGTTGTTTGTGCCTTTTGGCTATTATGTGTAGTGTTACTGTAAGTATTTGTGTGCAGTGTTTTTGTGTGTCTGTTTTTGTTTCTCATGACTATGTACCTGGGAGTGGAATTGCTTGATTGAATGGAGACTCCATGTTTCACTTTTTGAGGAACTGCTAGACTGTGTTCTAACGTAGCTGCACCTTTTTACATTCCCACCAGCATGAGGATTTTTATTTCTCTACATCCTTGTCAACACTTACTTTCTGTCTTTTTAACTATAGTGATCTTAGTGGACGTGACGTGGTATAAATTTGTAGCTTTGATTTGCACTTGCCTGATGGTTAACGAATGCCTTTTTTTGAGGAGAATGTGTGAGGTTTGGTGCCAGGTCAGGTGTGAGTGTGAAGCAGCCAGTGTGATGTAATGTCATCTGCTTGGGCAAGTGGTCATGGTGCCCAGAAACTCTTGATTTACTTGTTTTGGTTCTTTTATACTAGAGATGTTGCTATTCCTTAGGTGTTAAAAATGTTCCTTTTCATGTAGAAATATATCTTAACCTTTTTTTAAAATTTACAGGTCATTTATGGTCCAGGCATCTTTACCTAAACACCTTTCCAGCAGCTTCCATTTGGGCGTTGAAGGCTGTTCCCAGCAATGGTGAGATTATTTATCTAACTACCTTTTCTTCTAAGATCTGATGTTAAGAGTACTTTGTGTAGTTTCTAAAATGTAAATGAATGAAGTACATTTTTTATAATAGAAATGGGTAAGGTCTAAAGATTATTTTTCAAATTTTTAATGATAATGGCTGTTATAATTCAAGGCTCTAAGACATAATAGCCACGATTTATTGAATAATGATTTGTGTGTCAGATTAATAGTATGTTACCTTGGTTAATCCCCACACCAGTTTTTAGTGACGGAGTTGTTATTCCCATTTTACAGATGCTAAAATGAGTCTCTTAGAGGCTAAGTGACTTGCTTAAGGTCACACAGCCAGTAATGGCAGGACTGGGTCCTGAGGTGTTTTGAATATTGTGACACCTCCTTGAAACACAGTGTTTGCAGAAGGTTTTTATTTTTTCCTGACAGTGCCGGGCCCTCTCTTCACTCACTTTCCAAAAAGGAAGGAAGCTGGTGCTTGCTGAGCCCATGTTATGCTTTGTTCTTGCTGTTCAGTCACTAAGTTGTGTCTGACTCTCTGACCACTGGCCATAAGCCTAACGTGATATTCCCAGGTGGCTTGCTCAGTTGTAAGGGACCCGCCTGCCAATGCAGGAGATGGGACGTCAGTCCCTGAGTCGGGAAGATTCCCTGGAGAAGGAAAGGCAACCCACTCCAGTACTCTTGCCTGGAGAATCCAATGGACAGAGGAGCCTGGCAGGCTACAGTCCATGGGGTTGCAAAGAATTGGGCAGGACTGAGGCGACTTAGCATGCACATACTAGGTATTACATTATACCTATATCACTTACTGGCGTTGACTTTGTATTAGTTTGAGTGAAGTATACGAACCTTACCTCTTTGTGACCCTATAAACTGTAGCCTGCCAGGCTCCTCTGTCCATGGGATTTCCCAGGCAAGAATATTTCAAGGATTGCAACATTAAACAGCAAGAATAAATTAATGTGTACTTGGTATTTTGTTGAAGATTGAGGGGGTTACAAGAAAAACTAAAAATGTGTCCAATGTAATGGGATTTAGAGTGATTGTTGAAGACCTGAATTTATTTAAAATGAAAAGCCACTAGTTTCTATTTACTTTTAATTGAACCATTTACTCAGTAAGCTAACAGGTCCAAAGAGATCTCCCTGTGTCATCTGAGCCAGTGTCCAAAAGTTTGCTTTTATTTTTTAAAGAAAGAACTGTCCTCAAAATACGGTTCTTAAAGTTCAGCATTTTAATGACTTGTTTTTATCAGTAAGAGTTAATCTGTCGGCGCTGGCAGTGTTTCTGCGCAGGCGTGGAGCATCTAACAAAGTTTTATGCTTGTCTACCTACAGGCCCTTTGTCATCTGCAGGAACCGGAGACAGCTGCCATTTTACCCACTTGGCCCGCGTGCTGCAGACACAGTGCTGCATTTCTGCTCCCAGCAGCTTGACGGCCCAGCAGTACAGATCCTATAGTTTCTTCACTAAATGTACGTAGTCTGGCCACAAACTTCCCATTTCATGAAACAGGAAAATAAAAGGTGCTTTGGTATCTTAAGTTTTCTTGTACAGGCATACCTTGTTTTATGGCACTTTACTTTTTTGTGTTTTGAGAATATTGCATCTTTTGCACATTTAAGATTTGTGGCAACCCTGTGTTGAACACATCTGTCTGCACATTTTTTCCAACACTCTGCTCACTTTGTGTCTCTTATGTCATATTCTGGTAATTCTTTCAGACTTTTTAGTTATTATTATATTTGACATGGTGATATGAGATCAGTGATCTTTGATGCTGCTACTTTGACTTGCTAAAGATGAACATTTTTAGCAATAGAATATTTTTTAATTAAAGTGTCTACTGTTGTTTTAGGCATAATGCTTTTAGACATAATGCTATTGCCTGCTAAAGACTGTGGTATAGTGTAAACATAACTTTTGTATGCACTTGGAGACCAAAAATTTGTGACTCACTTGACTGTGCTAGTCACTTTGTTGCAGTGGTCTGGGGCCAAATCCAATCGTTTTTGTATTGTTTAGTCGCTCAGTCATGTCTGGTGATCCCATGGACTGCAGCATGCCAGGCTTCCCTGTCCATCACCAACTCCCAGAGCTTGCTCAAAATCATATCCACTGGGTCAGGTTGCCATCCAACCATCTCATCCTCTGTCGTTCCCTTCTCCTCCTGCCTTCAGTCTTTCCCAGTGTCTAAGTGGCCAAAGTATTGGAACTTCAGTTTCAGCATCAGTCCTTCCAGTGAATATTCAGGACTGATTTCCTTTAGGATTTACTGGTTTGATCTCCTTGCAGGCCAGGGACTCTCAAGAGTCTTCTCCAGCACCACAGTTCAAAAGCATCAGTTCTTTGGTGCTCAGCCTTCTTTATGGTCCAACTCTCACATCCATACATGAGTACTGGAAGAACCATAGCTTTGACTAGTTGGACCTTTGTTGACAAAGTAATGTCTCTGCTTTTTAATATGCTGTCTAGGTTGGTCATAGCTTTTCTTCCCAACAAACAAGCATCTTTTAATTTCATGGCTGCAGTCACTATCTGCAGTGATTTTGGAACCCAAGAAAATAAAGTCTGTCACTGTTTGCATTGTTTCCCCATCTATGTACCATGAAGTGATGGGACTGGATGCCGTGATCTTCGTTTTTTGAATGTTGAGTTTTAAGCCAACTTTTTCTCTTTTACCTTCATCAAGAGGCTCTTTAGTTCCTCTTTGCTTCCTGCCCTAAGGGTGGTGTCATCTGCATGTCCAAGTTTATAGATACTTTTCCCAGCAATCTTGATTCTGCCTTGTGCTTCATCCAGCCCGGCATTTTGCATGATGTACGTTAAATAAGCAGGGTGACAATATACAGCCTTGATGTACTGCTTTTCCAATTTGCAACCATTCCATTATTCCATGTCCTGTTCTTACTGTTGGTTCTTAACCTGCATACAGGTTTCTCAGGAGGCAAGTAAGGTGGTCTGGTGTTCCCATCTCTTGAATAATTTTCCACAGTTTGTTGTGATCCTCTCAGTCAAAGGCTTTAGCATAGTCAGTGAAGCAGAAGTAGATGTTTTTCTGGAATCCAGATTTATCTCCATTAAAAGTGCTTGCACTGTGAACTTCCAAGTTTTTGATGGCATTTATAGATACCATCCTTTTCAAGGAATAAAAAAAGAAAGTCAGTGTTTAGTGAGAGTTTAGTTTGAGGTTGGTAATTTTATTTCAAACCTGTGGTTCTCTTAAATGAATCAGTGTCAATCTAAAGTTTGAGTTTAACTCTTTGCTTTGATCAGGAATACACAAAGCAGCATGTGATGTGGAAACTGACCTATTTTTCTGAGCTTCGGTTACAAAGATTAGTTCTAATAATGTGTGTATTTTGAAAAACAGGGTACTCTATAGATGCAAAACATTAAAAAATACTGTAAATCCAAAACATTTTCCTCTTTTCATTTTATCAAACCAAAGGATCAAAGTGTAAGGCCTTTCAGGAAGCAAGCAGGTAGAACCTTTAAAGCCTAAGGGCTCATAAGAAAAGGGAAATGAAGATACTCATTTGACTTCTAGAATGTGTTTAGTATTTCAGGCGTGTAGATATATGTGCCTTAGATTTTTGACTAGTACAGCGTTTGTATGGCTCTGATTCTTTATTGGTAATGGAATAATTGGTCATCATAAAAATCAGTTGGTGATAAAATGAAAGGCAGAGTCCTTGTGAAGACAATTTAAATCTAATGAACAACGTGGCTATACCAGTAAAATTCAGAAGTAGTCAGAAGTAAAGAATCTGAATGTTCCACAAGTACAGAGGGGAAAATACTCTCTGCAATGTATGGCAGGAAAGATTGGCCGAGCCCAGAAATTCACAGATGGAAACAAGTCAGTGGTGTCAGGGTCTGTACATTGCAGTGAAAGACAATCATCTAAGAAGTACATACGTGCATGTGCAAGGATTGACTGTCAGACCCCACCCATGCTCATTCTTTCCCAAGTATTGCTTAGGTTTTCCTTAGAGTTGAAGACGAATTTGGGCATCTTGTTTTGAGGGGTGTACAGAAATATAGGGCATGGCAATGGCACCCCACTCCGGTACTTTTGCCTGGAAAGTCCCACGGACGGAGGAGCCTGGTGGGCTGCAGTCTGTGGGGTCATGAAGAGTCAGACACGACTGAGCAACTTCACTTTCACTTTTCACTTTCATGCATTGGGGAAGGAAATGGCAACCCAATCCAGTGTTCTTGCCTGGAGAATCCCAGGGATGGGGAAGCCTGGTGGGCTGCCGTCTGTGGGGTTGCACAGAGTCGGACACGACTGAAGCGACTTAGCAGCAGCAGCAGCAGGGCATTTTCAGAATAGAGCAGACAAATAAATGATTAAATTTTATGGGTTCAAATTGCAGAGTTGGTTCTTTGGGCTAAAAGACCTGTATTGGGAAGGCTAGTTACAGTGGAGGCAAGAGGGCAGGGAAGAGCCCTTTCACATAGATGATAAAATGTTCAGGAAACACATCTATAGGAAAGTAACTGGGATATAAATGTTGGTTGTCTTTTGTGCTGGGGAGGCCATATTCTGTAAAAGGAGTAGCGTCAAGTCTTGGGCTTTTCAGGTGGAAATCATGTGGAATGTGCAAAGGATGTTTTAATTTTGCTTTCATTACCATAATGATGCAGGTGACCCACCTTCTTCCAGCCCTTTTTACTCAACAGGAATAACTCAGTAGGCCCTGAACCACTGCTTGAAGAAATTCTGTAACACTGTCTCTTTACAGTGACAGCAGATGAGCTATGGAAAGGTGCTTTAGCAGAAACTGGTGCCGGAGCAAGAAAAGGAAGAGGCAAAAGAACCAAGAGAAAAAGAAGGAAGGATTTGAACAGGGGTCAAATCATTGGTGAAGGTAAACTTACTTATAAAAACAGCCATTGTGCTTTCTAAGATTTTTTTTTTCTCTCCAAAACTTTATAGATGTTTTACAAACTAGAAACATCAAAACATTTCTAATGAAGGGCATTAGGAAATGTGGTTTTAGAGTCCAGCCAAATGGCTTATTGCCCCATGATTCAGGGGAAGAAAATCCCATAGAAAGAGATTCATTCATTGAGTCATTCATTCCACAGGCCTTAAGTGCCGTTGTGTGGCATCTGCTGCGAAAGGCCCTGTGCTCAAAGAATTTACAGCTCAGTGGTAGACGATGGGAATGAGCTAACTTTCTCTGCTAAGGGTCAGGAAGCAAGCATTTTCAGCCTTGTGAGCCACATGGTCCCTGCTGCAACCATTCAACTCTGCTCTTGTAGCAGAGGAGCAGCTACAGGTAATGCATAACCGAATGGGCACAGCTGTGTTCCAATAAAACTTTATTTACAAAAACGAGTGTGTGGGAGTCTTCGTTCGCAGACTGGGGATCCCCTGAATTGAAAGTGAGGAGTCTTCATTGCTCGACCGCCACGGAAGTCCCTTGATGTNATGCATAACCGAATGGGCACAGCTGTGTTCCAATAAAACTTTATTTACAAAAACGAGTGTGTGGGAGTCTTCGTTCGCAGACTGGGGATCCCCTGAATTGAAAGTGAGGAGTCTTCATTGCTCGACCGCCACGGAAGTCCCTTGATGCCTGTTTTATTTTCTTCAATCCCAGTTGCCTCTGCTAAGGAAACCACTGATTTCATTTTGATGTGTTTCCTTTTGACATTTTCTGTTTATTTTTTTTTTAATTTAAACTTTTTATTTTATATCGGGTTATAGCCGATTAACAATCCTGACATTTCTAATGCTTTGTATACATAACCTAAGAGGAATATACATTTTCTTTTAAAAATAATTAGATTATATCACATGGTACCTATTCTCTTATACTTAATTTTTTTCCACTCAATAATAGGTCTTAGAAATTATTCCATATCAGAACCTACAGGGCTGCCTTATTCTTTGAGTTTAATGCAGCATATTTCATAGATTGGATATGCCATAGTTCATTTTGCTGTTTCAATGTTGCTGGACAGTTAGACTGTGTCTCTTTTTGGCCTTTACAATTAACACTTCAGTGGGCATCCTTGTCCAAGCACACATACGCTTCATAACCTAGTGGCAGTGTGTCTCTAGGCAGTACCGTTATTTTCTAATGCTTCTGTATACATAACCTAAGAGGAATATACATTTTCTTTTAAAAATAATTAGATTATATCACATGGTACCTATTCTCTTATACTTCATTTTTTTCCACTCAATAATAGGTCTTAGAAATTATTCCATATCAGAACCTACAGGGCTGCCTTATTCTTTGAGTTTAATGCAGCATGTTTCATAGATTGGATATGCCATAGTTCATTTTGCTGTTTCAATATTGCTGGACAGTTAGATTGCTTCTCTTTTTGGCCTTAACAATTAACACTTCAGTGGGCATCCTTGTCCAAGCACACATACGCTTCATAACCAAGTGGCAGTGTGTCTCTAGGCAGTACTGTTAGGTGGAATTATTGGCTGTACAATGGGTATGTTTAAAATTTTAGTAGACGGTGCCAAGTGGCCTGTAAAGTGAGTTTAAGCTCCCACCAGCAGTATCTATCTGTATGCCCATTGCCTGGCATTTTAATACTCAAGAAATGAATGCTTTTAAAAGAATTATTTCTGTGTGTGTTTAAACCTTCAGGGCGTCGTGGCTTCCTATGGCCTGGTCTGAATGCCCCACTTGTGAAGAGTGGAGCTATACAGACCATCGCTCAAAGAAGCAAGGAAGAGCAAGAAAAGGTGGAGGCTGATATGGTCCAACAGAGAGAAGAGTGGGACCGGAAGAGGAAGATGAAGGTTAAACGGGAGCGAGGATGGAGCGGAAACTCGTGGGGTGGCATCAGTCTTGGCCCCCCTGACCCCGGTCCCAATGGAGGTAGCAGAGTCCTGGTTTCACTTACGTTATGATGGAGAGGGCACTCCTAGTTTCTGGAGTTCCTTAATATGCTTCTATTTATTCCTCTGTTTAGATTGCCCTTTTCTAAAACAAGAATTTGAATATCAGTGGAATAACTTCACATTGTTAACCAACTGTATTTTATGAAACACTAGAGGCCTATAAACCAGGAAGTATTCCTCAGATAGGATGCAAAGCACTGGGTTCTGGTGTCTTCCTTATGTGGCTCCTCGGAGCCTTCGAGTGTGGTGGTGTGCATTACGCCTATTACTAGTCACCCATAGTACGCAGTTTCCCAAGTGCTATTGGTGTGGAGCAACATGCCTTGGGAATGCTATTTCAGTAACAGAAGAAACCAAATAGTTGTCATTAAGCATCCTAAAAGAACACATGAAATAAAAGTTGATAATATTTATCAGATGAAATTAGAAAACAAAGTCATCTCCCCCACTGTGTCCCGAGTATGTAAAGAAGTAAAAATCTGAAAATTTTGTTCGTGTCTATGAATAGGAGATGAGAAAGTAGGCAAGAGTTTGGCTGCTTTCTTAAGTTTGGCTTAAAGAGGAGAGGAGAGGAGAGGTTGAGATGGAGAGATGAGTCAGCTCCCTGAGGACTTAGAAGAAAACTTCCACTGGGAGAATGACGATATGGGGGGAGAGGAAAAAAACCCATGAGCTTAAGGCCCTCTTGGGGGTCCAGATTTAGCCTGTAGATAAGTGGATGAACTTGCGACAGAAGAAAGGGCAGTGGACAGAGCCAGGTGAGCTGTGTTTTGACTGTGAGTGTCGTCTCTCCAGAGGCTTCCTTGAGTCTTTGAGAAGGAGATGGGAACATGGACAGGTGTGGCCACCAGAGTGTGTTGATGCAAACGTAACATATCTGGGACTGGCCTCAGAATTACCCAGTGGAGTGGGGATTGGACTGAATTTAGAGGAAAAGGAGATTGACGTGAGCTGATAATCACTGAAGCCAGCTAATGGTACATAAACTTAGATTTTGCTAGTTGTTTCATTGTCTATGAATGTACATTTCCTATAGTCAGAAGAACAGGGAGTGTTTGAAACAGCTCCTGTGGTGAGAAGAGAGAGACCTAAGTAAAAGGATGTAGAAGGCCCGCAGACAGCAGAGGACTCAGCTGAATTGGAGACCATGAGTTTCTAGTGGCCCCAGCGGGGGCCGTTCTCGGACTTCTCTCTTGTAGCACCCAGCAGGTCAGGTGTGGCCAGACAGCTGCACTGACTGCATCCTGGATGGTGTGGTGGAGGGGGGAAGAGGTGAGCGAGTTGAGGACAGTCACAAGACCTAGCGGAAGTGGTGGACGGTAGTGTCTTGACCGAGTGGGAGAGGCTGGAAGACCAGAGGGATGTTGGAGAAAGGGGAGCAGGGGTCAGGAGTCTGGAGATGCTGGCCAAGCCCCGAGAACCAGTACCTTTGAGGCACTGAGTGAGAGCTGGAGGGGTAGGAGAAAGCAGTCCGGAAGATGGTGGCCGGGTTTATGAATTTAGGGGCCGACAGTTTCTGGTAGTGATGAGGACCAGGGTGCGGCCTTGAGAGGGGCACCAAAATATCTGAGATTCTTAGTGAAAAGTCAGTGGTGGTGCCAATGTTAAAAAATGCTGTCATGCACTCATTACATGGACACATTTATCTGTATTCCTGTTTTTTTGTGTTTTTTTTCTCCCTGCAGAAACCTATGATGATTTCGATACCAGGATACTTGAGGTAGGCATGCTGAACTAAATACCGGGTTAAGCCTTCGGAGAAGTTGGGGTAGTAGATATTGAGGGGCTGCGGCAAGAGGAACAGTGAAGGAGAGCCTTTGACGTGTGACCTTCTGAGCCACAGGGCTGCTTTGGGTGAGGAAATGGTGAAACTTCAATTTCAGTTGTCTTCTGACTGCTGCCCACTTCGGGGGCTGCATCAGGGTCTCGTGGCAACGTAACTTCAGTGGTATTGCTGATAGCAGAATTTGGAGATTGCATTAAATTTCCTCCTTAAAGCAAAAGTTGCAGTAGCAATTTCTCTCAGAATCAGCTGTATCTGACACTTAGTTCAGGAAGCAGAGGTTGAGGGGAGACATGGGGAGGGGTAGAAAGCCTGGCGTTACTGTGAATGTCCAGCTCTTGCTGAGGAAAGGTTCTGCTGGACTGCTTATAGGCTCTTGAAACTGGTCTGTATCAGATCAATTTCGATCACTTTTTCCAGGGCATTTCCTGAAATCGTCAACTTCTCTTGAGCTCACACTTGGTGTTAAATGCCATATGGAATGTGTTGAGTTTGTGATTGATTGTGTACATTATTTCTTCAGTATCAATTACATTCAAGTTTAAAATATATTTACAAGTACTTTACGTCTTTGGGTCTTGGTGTACCACTTGTGGAAGTTAGTTCCTTTCAAGACTTTNGTGATGGACAGGGAGGCCTGGCGTGCAGCGATTCATGGGGTCGCAAAGAGTCGGACACGACTGAGCGACCGAACTGAACTGAACTGAACTTGAAGCTGGTGGCAGGGAGTGCACATTCTACTGGACTTTGGTGATAACTTCCTTCTCCAAAGGCTGTTGGAACTGAAAGCAGAGGGTATAGGGAGTGTGTGTTGTTGGGAAGAAGCAGGAGCTTGCGCTGCTTCAATCCAGCTGCATCCCACAAACACCAGAGCTGTTCTTAGGTATCTTTGGTCTAGGACTGTGCTGTCCAATGTGACAGTGATTATCTCCATGTGGCTATTTAAACTGGATTACTTAAAATTAACATATTTAAAAATTAAATTCCTTAGCTGCACTTGTCACATTTCAAATGCTTGGTGGATATGGTGGTTAGTGGCTACCATCATCGGACAGCACACATATAGCATTTACATCCATCGCAGAAAGTTCTAGTGGACTTCGCTGGGTAGCCATTTAGTTCTTGAGACTTGATAGCTTTACATGGATCTGAGAGTTTAGTTCAGGCTAAAGTCACTGCCCGTATGACACAAGCGTCCTTCATTTCCAGATCCTCTTTCACCAGCATCAACTGGGGCCATACATGACCTCTAGATAGTCTTTGGGTCAGAGAACCTCTCTCTTCCATCATAGCAGAAACAGCCTCAGGAAAAAGTCAGAACTGGTTTTAGAAATTAAGAAATAAGGATGAAAACGGTAAGTTGTGGGACAAAGCTGATATTTAGGGATCCAGGAGAAAAGGTTTTCATCAGTTCTGTACGCAAGTCAAGGACAGTTAGAACGAGACATGGAATAATGGACTGGTTCCAAATTGGGAAGAGTACGTCAAGGCTGTATATTGTCACCCTGCTTATTTAACTTTNCACACACACACACACACACACACACACACACACTATACACCTCAGTAAACTTAGAATACTGATATCAGAGGAGAAAGAAAAGATGGCAAATCCTAGTTAACCCCGGCTTGCTAACTCCACTCTCTCTATTTCAAGGATGAAATGAAACATGAGAGGCTTGAAGTGAGTTATAGAACTTACAGCAAACCCAACAGGGCATCCGGTGCCAACGGTCATGTTCCAGGTCTTGACAGGATCAAACAAAGCCAATAGCAAATAGCCAGCACCCAGAAGTTTGCAGGGAAGAGGGGCCCGTTTGAAGGGGCTGAGGGAAGGGCGAGACAATCACAGCAGCCTGTGAATTAGATCATCTGATTGAGCACAGCCTTCCCTCCACTTGAACCCATCCAGGGTAACTGCTTCTTGGAAATCCTCCCAGTGAAGAATAAAGCAGTTATTTTGCACTGCCATGCACGATGCACCCTTGACACTCAGGCTATAGTGATAAATAGGACTGGAGATAATATGAAAGGAGCCAGACCCTAACCCTAACCCTGACTCTGAACTTAAACCTTAAACTGCATGCCAGGATCCTTTATTACTTTAATAAAGAAAACATTAATTTGAATAACAAAGACAAAACTCTCTACACACAAAGCCCATGATGTATGGCTATTTTCATTATTAATAATAAAAATTGACCCATTATTTTATATCACTGCAAGATTCCCCTCATATTGCTCTTAAACTTACTTCTCTATCTTCCCAGGTGACATTATTCACTGCCTTCTTGGCTTTGCTCTGTTGGACAGTTCAGCCTCTTGGGTTGAAAACCATTGACATTCATTGTGGTCCCAAAGAGAAAACACCTCTCACATTTGTCTTACCCCTGTTGCCCCAGATCTTTCATGAATACTGCATATCTCTCCCCCACTGTCATTCTCCTTGAAAAGACTACCCTCTAGCTGAGCAAGACACTACACAGTCTGCTTGGGGGAAGTTGCCCGTTCTTTGCTTTTTCCAAGACTTATTAACTTGGGCAGGACCTTAGGAAGGGGAGAAAGGCGTGGGGCCAGGAATGAATATGCTCTGGGGGGTGGGTCTCGAGAAGGGATCTGGCACTTGGTTTGTCTAAATTCCTGCTTTTTCCACTCTTCAGAGGCTCTGTCTACTCTGGCCAAATCAATCACACCAGACAGAATTTTAGCAGCACAGTGCTTGCATCTAGGGCATCGTTCTGCGCGATAAGCAATTTTGCTATCAGTTTCCCCCAGTACTTGGTGCATAATGTCAGTTGGATTTCAATGTTGTCATGATAAGCTGTGGTCTTCTGCAAATGCTATGTAGATATGCCTGCCTAATGGATCTGAGTTATTCCCACAGAGGAGACTGACTTCCTCCCCTAGGATTTGCTCTGAGTAATTTCTCTTCGGCTCTCTCCTTGGGAACTCAGCTCCCAGGGATGGAACGAATCAATGCCCAACCATAATCACTGCTCCTTCCAAGGGAAACTGCCCCCCTTGGGCCTCAGAGGCACAGCTAACAGTTGTCTTTTACAGAGGAGAGACTTGATTTCAGATGGCCTTTTTCCTCAGAGATGCAAAGCTGTTTCCAGCCTCTCAGAAATGTTATAAATAAATAAATAGAGACTTCCCTGGTGGTCCAGTGGTTAAGACCTTATCTTCCAGTGTGGGGGCGTCAGTTCCTTTCCTGGTCAGACAGCTGAGACTCCACATGCTCTGGGGCCAAAAAGCTAAAACATGAAACAGAAGCAATATTGCACCAAATTCAATGAAGACTTTAAAATGGTCCACATTAAAAAAAAAATCTTAAATAAATAAAATAATAAACACATACACACACACAGATATCTGTGTGTGTGTGTAAAGCTTAAAAACAGGTCAGGAGAGGCCTTCTGATCTCCACTAACACAATGATGCTGCTGAGGGGAGAAATCACAGAAACACAAAGGCCTTTCCCCTTGGACAAGGCCCCCATCTGATCGCTCACAAAATCCATTTCCCTGAAGCCCCAAAATTCCCACTCGAGCCTTCTTCTCTGTCCTAGGAGGCCTCCTCTCCACAGTGGCATGCTCCCTTCATGTGGAATTGGAGATGAATCATCATCTTGGAGAAATGACTTTCCGTGGGGCCAGCTAAGCCCACTGAGGCTCTCAGTTGGGTGGCAGCTCCCCCCAGCCCCAGATGGAGTTATATGAGGGCCTGTGGGAAAAAAAAATTGTGGATGGAAGCTGTGGGGGCTGAAATGAACCAGCCTATTACCCAGTGCCTCTCTGACGGTGTGGGTTAATTTATCACAGGGAATCCAATCACTTCTTATAAAACCAGAGCAGGTTTCATTTAGTTTGATGAGGTATATTGCAAGATTTCAGAAAATCAATTTTACTGAGAGCCATATTAAGCCCCAGGGAATAGAACACTACATGTACCTCACATAAGTTTTTGTTATTACTCAGAGGATCGCTGGGGAAATTATATACTTAGTCCAATGAAGGGTAATGGCTACCTTCATTGTCTTGGGCAGTTCTCACCCTGCTTACCTCTGTGAAATAACAAATAAAAATGATAGGGCTCCAAATTGATACTTAGCTAAGCTCTGCAGAGCCAGATGCATGATAAGAGTGAGCAAATGTGACTTGATTTCCCAGAGATGCTACCCCTTACAGTATGGGATGATAAGAACCCACGCTCAGGTGTTATGGGTACTTTGTATTTTGACCAAAGCCCTGCTCTGATGGAGTCTTCTAATTTGAGTTCTCAGAGCAGTATTTGCAAAGGAAGCCACAATGGGCTCGAAATTGCTTTCAACCAATCTACCAGGTTAATATTTCCCGAGAGGTATATTTCTTAGTGAGAAAATTTTCCTCCAGAAAAATGCTAAGGAACATTTCTATCTATAGTCATCTGGTCTCTTGGAGACTTTGGTTTGTAAAGCAATAAACTAACCTAGGTTTTTATGGGGCCCCCAACTTGAAGCTTAGAAAGCATCACTATGAACAAAGC
>SJYX01020376.1:331155-341249 GCA_006410675.1 Oreotragus oreotragus
GAGAAGACTCTTGAGAGTCTCTTGGACTGCAAGGAGATCAAAACAGTCCATCCTCAAGGAGATCAACTCTGAATATTCATTGGAAGGGCTGATGCTGAAGTTGAAGCTCCAATACTCTGGCCACTGGATGCAAAGAACTGACTCATTGGAAAATACCCTGATGCTGGGGAAGGCTGAGGGCAAGAGGAGAAGGGGATGACAGAGGATGAGATGTTGGATGGCATCACCAACTCAATGGACATGGGTTGGAGCAGACTCTGGGAGATGGTGAAGGACAGGGAAGCCTGGTATGCTGCAGTCCATGGGGTTGCAAAGAGGCAGACATGACTGAACGACTAAATAACAATATCAGTTCTTGCCCTGTACCAAGACCAAACTTTTCTACCGTCCCTTTGTGTCCTACTTTATATTCCACACATACATAATGTTATATGGGATTTGTCTTTCTCTCTGACTCACTTCACTTAGTATGAAAATCTCTAGGCCTATCCATGTTGCTGCAAGTGGCATTATTTCATTCTTTTTTATGTCTAAGTAATATTCCATTGTACATATGTACCACCTCTTCTTTATCCACGCATTTAAGTTGTTTCCACGTCTTGGTTATTGTAAATAGCGCTGCAACGAACACTGAGGTGCATGTGTCTTTTCTCTTTTTTGTAATTAATTTATTTTAATTGGAGGATATTTACTTTACAATATTGTGGTGTTTTTTTCCGTACACTGACATGAATCAGCCATGGGTACACATGTGTCCCCATCCTGAACCCCCTCCCACCTCCCTCCCCACCCCATCCCTCTGGGTTGTCCCAGAGCACCGGCTTTGAGTGCCCTGCGTCATGCATGGAACTTGCACTGGTGATCTGTTTCACATATGGTAATACACATGCTTCAGTGCTAGTCTCTCAGATCATCCTACCCTCACCTTCTCCCACAGAGTCCAAAGGTCTGTTCCTTACATCTGTGTTTCTTTTGCTGTCTTGCATGTAGTAAATATATACTGCATATAGTACATAGAGCTGCAATGAACACTGAGGTACATGTATCTTTTCAAATTAAAGTTTTATCTGGATATATGACTAAGAGTGGGACTACTGGACCACACAGCAACTTTATTTTTAGTTTTTAAAGGAACCTATCTATGAAACAAAGACAGACTCACAGATATAGCAGGCAGACTTATGGATGCTAAGGGGTGGAGGAGAAGGAAGGATTGGAAGTTAGGAGTTAGCTGCTGCTGCTGCTGCTAAGTCACTTCAGTCGTGTCCGATTCTGTGTGACCCCATAGACGGCAGCCCACCAGGCTCCNGGATATATGACTAAGAGTGGGACTGCTGGACCACATGGCAACTTTATTTTTAGTTTTTAAAGGAACCTATCTATGAAACAAAGACAGACTCACAGATATAGCAGGCAGACTTATGGATGCTAAGGGGTGGAGGAGAAGGAAGGATTGGAAGTTAGGAGTTAGCTGCTGCTGCTGCTGCTAAGTCACTTCAGTCGTGTCCGACTCTGTGTGACCACATAGACGGCAGCCCACCAGGCTCCCCCGTCCCTGGGATTCTCCAGGCAAGAACACTGGAGTGGGTTGTCATTTCCTTCTCCAATTCATGAAAGTGAAAAGTGAAAGGGAAGTCGCTCAGTCGTGTCTGACTCTTCGCAACCCCATGGACCACAGCCTACCAGGCTCCTCCATCCATGGGATTTTCCAGGCAAGAGTATTGGAGTGGGGTGTCATCACCTTCTCCGTAGGAGTTAGCATATGTAAATTATTATACATAGATGGATAGACAACAAGGTCTTACTATAATAGAACAGGGAACTATATTAAATATCCTGTAATAAATCATAATGGAAAAGAATATAAAAAAGAATATATATATATCTGAATCACTTTGTTGTACAGCAGAAATTAACACAACATTGTAAATCAACTATGCTTCAATAAACTTTAAAAAATCTCCAGTGTCAAGAGAGGAACTGCATTCCCCTTGAATTCACATGTTAAAGTCCTAAACTCTAGTGTCTCAGAATGTGACAGTATTTGGAGATAGGATGTTGGAAGAGATAATCCAAGTAAAATGGGGCCACTAGGGTGAATCCTAGTCCAATGTGATTGGTGTCCTTATAAGAAGAGGTGAATGGGACACTGATGCCCAGGAAACCATGAAACGCAGACAGATGATGGTCATCAACCAGCCAGCGAGAGAGGCCTTGGAAGAGGCCCATCCTGCCAACACCTTGATCTCGGACTTCTGGCCTCCACAGACTGAGTGTTTTGAACAACCGAAGTGTATTTTCTCAAAGTTGTGGAGGCAGCCCTAGTGACAGAATGTACCTATCATGCAGACTCTTCCTAGAGCAAACCAGAGGCCTCTGCAGCAGAGACCATACGGTTTTTTTCAAATCATTGGGAATTCCCGGGCAGTCTACTGGTTGGGGCTCTGTGCTTTCATTGTGGGTTCTGCTTGAGGAGCTAAGATACTGTAAACTGTGTGGCACAGCCAAAAAAAAAAAAAAAATTCTTTAAATCAAGCTGGACATATTTTGAGGATACATTGCCCATCATCACAATTTTTCCCTCAAGCTTAACAAAGTAGTTATTTGCACAGAGGATTATTAGGCCTTTTCCTGTAGGGCAATTCAAGCTTTGATGCTACTCACAGAGCCAGTGGGGAACTGGAACTCAGAAATGACAGACAAATTACCCATGAGAAAGGGCAGAACATTTCAGAAGAGTGTTTAAAAAATCATTTTGCCTTCACTGATATTTTGCTGTGACATTCTTTATTGATTTCTACATGTCAACTCTAAATTAGATCTGTGTGTGTGTTTACACACACTGGGTAGAGTTAAACACATTCACAATATATAGATTTAGCAGCTATTCATACAGTCACTCCTTTTCAAGGTGTTTAACAAAAATTAATTAATGTAACATGCAACCAACCGTATGTTCAACATAACAGCCCACAGGGAATGTGATGCAAACTTGAAAACCCAGTGAAGTTCTGATGCTAATATGTTTTGTTTGGTAGGATTCCTGGGGGAAATGCCCAGTTGTCAACTCCTGAAGAGAGATGAGAATATCTAGATAAGAGAAGGTCTTGGATGTGGATGTGGGCGCACTCAGTCATGTCTGAGCCTTTGAGACCCCGTGAACTGTAACCCACCAGCCTTCTCTGTCCATAGGATTTTTCAGGCAAGGAAACTGGAACAGGTTGCCATTTCCTACTCCAGGGGATCCTCCTGACCCAGGGATCAAACCCTTGTTTCCTGTGTCTCTTTCATTGGCAGGCAGATTCTTTACTACTGGGCCATCTGGGAAGGGCTTAATATTATCCAGTTAGTTATCTGTGTATCTTAGCCCTTTCTGTAATAGAATTTTTTTCCAGTTTTTTTTTCTAGAAGCATTGCAATCTTGCATTAAAAAAAAATTTTTTTTTCTGTCAGATTGAGCAAAAGAAACATTCAAGTAACAGTTTGAAACAAAACATTTGCATGACATTTGAGAATTACAAGATGTTTTTAGAGCCAAAATTTTTATTCAATGCTCATCACATTTTTTAAAATTAGGTTATTTCTCCCATTTTGCAGATAAGGTAACTAAAGATCGGAAAGTTTAAGTGACCTTCCAAAACTTTCACAGCTAGTTCCACAGGGAGCCAAGACAGAAGTTTACATTTGGGATTTTAACCATCTGTTACACGTCTCCATATGCCTTTGTCCTTCCACCATGGCACACCATCCCCGGAGAATGTCCCGGGGCGCCTCTCCACAAAGCTGCTCTCACCCTTCATCAGCACTGCCCACGGTGGGCTTCTCCTGCCTGAGAAGATGGTTCGACAGACAGACAGGTAATTCCAGGGGAGACAAGGATGAGACCCAAGGCATCTCCGCAGAGGCCATGATGAATCCATTCCCAAATCTCTCCTGTCTCATCCCACTGACCTTCGCCTACCGAGTGAGGTGGAGTTAGGAATAAGGGATCTAGAGTGGGGAATGGGCTTCCAGAAGCCATAGATAGGAACAAAGTGGCCAAGGTGTGAAAAGCTGAGATGAGCTTTCTTCCCTAGCGTCACCTGCAGTCTTTACCACCTGCTCTGCTCATCTGGAGTGAGCCCTGACATGCCTTCCATGATGCTCAACCACCCTGCACTGGGGAAAATCGCAGAGGTATTCTGGCGCTGGCCTATGATACAGTGAGGACCTGCCCTTGCTCTCAGCCCCCTTCTCAAGAATGCTTTTCGAGCACAACCTTCCTGGGTTCCCAGATTGGTACTTGCACTTAGTGGATCAACCATGCTACCTTGACCACATCTGATGCTACACTATTTGGTGTCACAACCAATGCAGGCAGGTCACCGGGATGGCCAATGAGCTCTGAGGAGGCTTGGCACAGCCTCGGCCCAACAGAGCTGCTCTGTATTAGATGATGACATAGGGGCCTAATCAGACATCTCTCTTAGCAAACATGAATGCTGTGTGTGCACTCAAATAACTCAGGTTCTCCCCTCTCTGGACCTGAGAGAGCTGAGGACCTGAGCATCTGTGGCTAATGAAAAACAGGAATCCTATTCTGTTCCTTTCCCTTGTGTCCTGGAATCAGCCCCCGTCACCCAAGAAGGTCCAAGTATCTCTTCTGGACAAGTTGAATAACCCCCTTGATGGAGTATGTTTCTAGGTCTCTAAGAAGTTCTGGGAGGCTACAGAGAAATACAAGACACACAAAAATAACCTCACTAGATCACCAGAGGGACACTGGCCAAGATGCCAATTTTTCTTTAAGATGCCAATTTTTTAGTTATTCTTTCCCAAGTTTTTATTTTCTGCTTCCTTGCATCATTGGGCTAAGGAAAAAAAGGTATTGAATGTTCTCCCCAAAAGACTCCTGTGGAAAGCAGCTGAAAAATGTCAGGACAGGCAACACAGAGATTACTGCTTTCTTTCAGACCTGATGCCCGATTTCCCTTCCGGCCCCAGCTGTGGACAGTAGTGATCTGCCTAGAAACCAGGCATGTGTTAATTTGCATGACTGTGTTAACTAACTAGCAGCCACTCCATCCCAGCCCCAGTACAACCTAAATTAATTCAACAGGAGTAGCTGGTTTAATTTGTACATTATTTACATTTGCTAATAAACAAGCAATTTGAGTTTTAGCTCAAATTTTCTCTTGGGGACAGAGCCAGATCTCTGCTGAGAATTTGATCTGGAGAAATTCACCCTGTGTATTCCTCTCATCCCAGATATCAACTCTGACCCACTCTTCGAGTTTTCATCCTGAGAAAGTCTGGGTGGAACTTCTCTCCAGCAACTCCACACCTCCATTCATTGGAAGGACTGATGCTAAAGCCAAAAGCTCCAATACTTTGGCCACCTGATGGGAAGAGCCAACTCACTGGGTAAGACCCTGATGCTGGGAAGGCAGACAATGAGATGGTTAGATAGCATCACTGACTCAGTGGACATGAACTTGAGCAAACTCTGGGAGATACTGGGACAGGGAAGCCTGGCATGCTGCGGCCCACGGTCACAAAAAGTCAGACAAAGTTGAGTGACTGAATAACATCAGTCCTCAGGCTCAGTCCAGACTGCGGAGGTAAACAGCCCTGTCTAATCCAGGCGCCAGTTAGGGTTCAGCTTGGCTACCACAGGGCCCTGGCTGCCCCTGCCTTGGGAGACCTGGGCTTCCGCTGAGCTGAGACCCAGAGCTCTGGTGTACCCATTCTCAGATGGGTTTTCTGCCTGTGTCTAATTCTTCTTGGTTTCTTTCTGGCTACCTGCCTAACTGGTCATGTTTCTTCCTAAAACTGTGTCTGTCTACTCCAGCCCTGCGAGCCCCTCTTTGTGAGACTAACATCTCATCATGAACTTAGGAGCTGCCAGGTGTAGTCACCCCTAAAAGGACCCCACACAAAGGATCTTTGGAGTCTCCACCACTGAGTTTTGTCCACCTATTAAGGGTGACCACAATCAAAATGCTAGTAATAACACATTAAAAATACTAGTACTAATAGCCAGCATTGATTGTGCTATTTCTTTGTGTCAGGAATTTGGAGAAGTTAATGTTCGAGATCCAACCAGTCCATTCTGAAGGAGATCAACCCTGGGATTTCTTTGGAAGGAATGATGCTAAAGCTGAGGCTCCAGTACTTTGGCCACCACATGTGAAGAGTTGACTCATTGGAAAAGACTCTGATGCTGGGAGGGATTGGGGGTGGGAGGAGAAGGGGACGACCGAGGATGAGATGGCTGGATGGCATCATGGACTCGATGGACGTGAGTCTGAGTGAACTCCGGGAGTCGGTGATGGACAGGGAGGCCTGGCGTGCTGCGATTCATGGGGTCGCAAAGAGCCAGACACGACTGAGCAACTGAACTGAACTGAACTGAACTGAATGTTCACATAACTGGATGGTGGAGGAGACAAGCTCAGGAAAGTTAAGCATCTTGCCCTAAGTCACACAGAAAGTCATGAAGAGCTGGAATTTAGTCTGTCTGGATTTAGGCCCCCCATGAAACCATGCTCATGTCACTCATGTCCCAAACCTGCTTAATTATTGCCCACTGCTGCCTCCTAAGCTCACTTCAGGGCAGGGAGAGCTGGTACTGCTGGCTGGCTTAGTTTGGATGTTAAGGACCAGGGATGGGTGTCAGGAAACCCCCAGATGTGACTGCAGCTGTGTGGGACCCGAGCGTCAATACTAAGTCCAGTCAGGGAGAGGCCTGAGCCTCACAGTCAGAGACGTGTGCTGACTGGACAAAATCCTTTGCAGACACTCCCCACCCCATATGAACAGAGTATAAACATATATGCAACGGAATATTACTCAGCCATAAAAAGGAATGAAATTGTGCCGGTTACAGACACGACTGAGCAACTGAACTGAACTGAACTGAACTGAATGTTCACATAACTGGATGGTGGAGGAGACAAGCTCAGGAAAGTTAAGCATCTTGCCCTAAGTCACACAGAAAGTCATGAAGAGCTGGAATTTAGTCTGTCTGGATTTAGGCCCCCCATGAAACCATGCTCATGTCACTCATGTCCCAAACCTGCTTAATTATTGCCCACTGCTGCCTCCTAAGCTCACTTCAGGGCAGGGAGAGCTGGTACTGCTGGCTGGCTTAGTTTGGATGTTAAGGACCAGGGATGGGTGTCAGGAAACCCCCAGATGTGACTGCAGCTGTGTGGGACCCGAGCGTCAATACTAAGTCCAGTCAGGGAGAGGCCTGAGCCTCACAGTCAGAGACGTGTGCTGACTGGACAAAATCCTTTGCAGACACTCCCCACCCCATATGAACAGAGTATAAACATATATGCAACGGAATATTACTCAGCCATAAAAAGGAATGAAATTGTGCCGGTTGCACAATCTTGAACGGATCCAGAGACTATCATTCAGAGTGAAGTAAGTCAGGAAAGAGAAAAACAAACATGGTTTATTAATGCATATATGTGGAGTCTAGAAAAATGGTACAGATGAACTGATTTGCAAAGCAGAAATAGAGTCACAGATGTAGAGAACAAATATATGGACACCAAGAGGGGAAAAGAGGGGTGGGGTGAATGGGAAGATTGGAATCGACATGTATACAAAACTGTGCATAAAATAGGTGACTCATGAGAGCCTCCCATATAAGTGCAGGTGATTCTGCTCAGTGCTCTGTGGGGACCTGAATGGGAAGGAAATCACAAAACAGATGGGCTATAGGTACACATAGAGCTGATTCGCTTTGCTGTACAGCAGAAGCTAACACAGCATTGTAAAGCAACCATACTCCAGTAAAGCTTGATTCAGAAACCNGATTCTGCTCAGTGCTCTGTGGGGACCTGAATGGGAAGGAAATCACAAAACAGATGGGCTATAGGTACACATAGAGCTGATTCGCTTTGCTGTACAGCAGAAGCTAACACAGCATTGTAAAGCAACCATACTCCAGTAAAGCTTGATTCAGAAACCCAGTGAGGTCTGTAGCTGTCCTCTTAGAGATGGCACCCAAGGCACTTTCCCCAAGTGGCCACAACTGCAGTTGAGTCAGGGGATCTGGCTGCCTGATGCCGACTAGAAAGACAGTAACATCGTACCTCCAGGTGACTTGCACACTGCCTCAAATGAACGACAGTAGAAGGTAGTGGCGGAAGCTCTGAAGGGGATAAATTCTGGGCTGTCATTCAGCTTTCAGAAAAGGTTGTTGGTTTCACGCTGGTTGCTAATAAATGCACTGATGTGTTGAGGTGTTATGAGCCTTACCCACCCCAAACTGCTTTTCTCCACCAAAAGGAACCCGAGAGTGGTGTGTGACTCCCCGGGTCCCTTCCCTCCATGGCTCCTTTGCAGCACCTGAGGTTGGTCCCTGGGCTGTAACCACTTTCCCTGGGCATATTCATAGAAGAAAAGCGACCAGCCCCACCAGGAAAGCTCTGTGAGCAGCTCTGCTTTCCCAATACCTCTTCTCTAAAAGGACGTGGCACTTCTATTTACAACGGTTTCAGCCCTGCTCTTCACTACCGTTCCTGGGGCTTGCAGTGGGCTCCTGACCCTGAGGACAGGTCAGTGACAAGAAGAAGGGCACCACTAAGGACTGAACGCTTGTGTTCCCTGAAAATTCACATGTTGAAACTCGCACCCCCAAGGTGACGGTAATTGGAAATGAGGATTTGGGATTAACCAGATCATGAGACTGGGCCCTTGTCTGATGGGATTAGTGCCCTTATAAAAAGAGACATGGAGGTCTCTCCCCCTCTACATGCCCCCCCCCCATTCACCATGTCAGGACACAGAAAGAAGGGAGCTGTCTGCTAGATGGGAGGAGAGTCCTCACTAGAAGCTGAACTGGACGACATCTTGATCCTGGACTTCCAGCATTCAGAACCACGAGAAAATTAATTTCTGTTGTTTAAATGCCCCAGTCTATGCTGTTTTGTTATGGCAGCCCAAGCAGACAGAGATCTGCAGACAGAAGCCANGCTTGAAGATGGGGTGAACCCCTCTGGGGCCTCTGAGGCCCCCTGACTCCCTCCCACCCTCCCCTGCCAACCACACCTGTCTCAGGACTGTATGTGTCCTAGGTCCGGGAGCTTCAGACCAGGAGTCCCAGGAACCACCACACCCCCAGGGCCACCCCGCGAACACCAGCTGGCAGGCTGGGCGACACTGCGACAAGCCTGCACAAAGTCTTCCAGATGCTACAGCCTGGCAGGGCCGGCACGGGACCCAGGAAGCCCCTCGCACCTGCCCACCCGACTTACAGCATCGCTGCTGCCCTGATGGAGCACTGGGACTAGACCTCAGCACCCTCCCTGCAGAAGTCAGAGGGGATGGAAGGGTGGGTGGTGGGGCCACCGGCGGGGAGCCGTGCCCGTGTGTCTGCATGGAGTCCACGCTCCAGGCCGGTGCCTTCATGGACAGCATCTCATTTGACCACACAAGTCCTCAGTGAGGTGGGCCATTGTGCAGCCTTTTCTCAATGAAGACTCAGACCTTAGAGAGAGGAAATGACTCTCCCAGGGTCACATGGCCAGCAAATGGAAGAGCAAGTGTTCAAACCCAGGACTATGGGCTCAAAACCCCAACAGCGGCCCACTGCACAACACGTTACAGAGTCTCACCCTCAAGAGACCACTCTCCCAGCCAAGGGAAAAGGCAGGGTGAGTGGGAGCTGCCTCCTGCCAATATCAAGTCTGCTGGGACTCCCCAGGCCCTCAGGGGCCTTTAGCCAGCACTGCAAGAGGGCTGGGGGTCCCAGCATAGGCAGGGAGGCCACTCCAGGAGAGCAGTGGCCCTCAGTACACAGCTTTCTCACTGGGCCCACCCAACCTGGCCCTGGGTGGATCAGCTCCTTCAGATCATCTTCCATGACCTCCTCCATGGGGACAGGGTCTAAGGAATCTCCTACCAGCCTTGCCTAACCTGGGCTGCAGCTACATAGGAGGCAAATTCTGCTAGCCTGTCAATCACAGGCAAGGCCCCCTTTCCCCTTTGAGTCTGCTTGAGGCAAAGATGAGAAAAAGTCTTTTCCTCTCCATCACACTTCTCAGCTGGAATACAGAGTTCCCGCCTCCCTCCCTCCCTCCCTCCCTCCTTCCCTC
>SJYX01020376.1:342133-390142 GCA_006410675.1 Oreotragus oreotragus
GGTGCTGTTCTGACACGGTCTTCTTTCTCTCACTCCTCCTCCTGGCTGCTCTAAGACGGCAGGAAGCCCCAGCTCTACTGGAGAACACTGGTGAGTTTCCTATGAAGCCCTGGAGCAGCAACAGCAACCCACTACAGCAGCCGAGTCATAATTTCCTTAGAGCACCTCCTTCTCAGGGATGCCGGGCATGGATGGGGCTGTCAGCGCACGTGCACATGTTACTGACCTGGCAGAGGCAGTCGGTGGAGCCACGGTGCCAGGGAAAGACCCCTTTCCCCAGCTCAGTATCACTCTGCCGAAACTGAAGAGAGCAGTGAAAACCCACAAGTAGGGATGAGGAGGGTGCTGCTGCTAAGTCACTTCAGTCGTGTCCGACTCTGTGCGACCCCAGAGACACAGCCCACCAGGCTCCCCCGTCCCTGGGATTCTCCAGGCAAGAACACTGGAGTGGGTTGCCATTTGCAGCAGGTCTAAAGGCCCTGGATGCCCTAACCTAGGTCCCCTTAGAAGGTTAGGGTGAGAGAGGAGCGGGGCAGGTGCATAACTTGCTCAGGGAGCCTCTGATCCTACCTCAGGGCAGGAGCCAGTGGGTTCTGCTGTAGGATCAAGTTCCAAGGCAGCCGCAGAGGGCAGGAGCTGCCACCAGAGGGCAGCAGAGCACTGCTGTTGGAAGTGTGGGCGCTGTCTTCCGGGCTCTTAAAGGCGGCAGGACGCAAAGGACCTCTAGATAGGACGCGAGAGACTCCGACTTTTAAGACAGGTCGCCCACCAGGGCTCTGCTGGACCTAGCTTGCATTAGGCTTACAAGAACCGATGTTTGAATTTTCAAAACATTTGCAAGCCAGTTGTTAAACATAGCCATTGTTAAAGCTTGCAATAAAATAAATTATATTGTAAGAAGATAACAAATACGAAAAACTCCCCACTCTCCAATTATTATACTACAATTAATTATCTATGTTTCTGAAGTTTATTAAGGTTATTCAGTTTGTGTGGCGAAATGCCATATAGCATTGTGCTACCATGTACAGTGACATCACTCTGCCAGCCTGAAATCCATCACGGTGGAAATCAGAAAAAGCTGTAAATTAGGGAGCCTCCTTCTTCATTTGGAAAGCAGGTGTTAACTTACCAGCACATCCTGTCTCCCGTTCTGTGATATTCCCCCACCCCAACAAGCCACTCCCATCAACGTCAAAGAGTCTTCTTCAGCACAGAGAGATTCGAGATACGGGTCTGACCCTTAGCACTGAGAACATTTAGTGACTTTACCTGGACAAGCAGGCTTGAAAGAACTTACAACTGAGGCTGGAGTTCAGAAGGAGGACTCTGAGGCAGGGGCGTGAACTCCCCATCACCCCCAGGCCCCGTGACCCCTGCCACACGGGTAGTAGGTGAAGAAGAGATGCTTGGCCTGAATAAAAGACACAGGAGAGAAAACAGCTTGGTAAAAACTCAAAGGGCTGCTGTGAGTGATGGTTCAGATCCAGGCTATAGAATTAGGGCCAAAAATACTGAGTTGACTTTATGTGAAGAAGAACCTCAACTAGGGCTGTTCAGAGGCGGAACCCAGGGCTCCAAGCCTTACTTCCTCCCCAGTGGATGGGATGCATAAAAAGAACTGAAGACTCCAACAAGAATCAACTAAACTCTTACTACTCAAAGTGTGGCCCACAGATTAGTATCACAGGCTCACCTGGAAACTTGTTAGAAATGCAGGGTCTTGGGCCCCACACCAGACCTGCTGAATCAGAACCCATATTTTAATGAGGTCCCCACATGATGGCTTCAGAAACGTTAAACTGAATTACCTTTTAGATGTCTTTCAGGGGGTTACTCATTACATTATCACTTATAATGGCATCTTATATGGAAATAATCTAACTATAATTTGGAGAACTGGTTAGCAAAGCATATCCACATGTAGAATACTATTCACACAATAAAAAGAATGAGATGACTTTTATACACTGGTAAGAATGAGATCCAAGCCACATTGTTACATGAAAAAGCAGGCATTCCTAAAATCAAAATGTGTTCTAGATCATCAATCAAGTATTTTTTTTAAAAAAAACTCTGCAAGAACTGAAAGAATTATAAAAAAAAATACTAACAAGCTGAAGCTCAGACATATACAAACCACACATTTCCACCTGGCAAAAAAAAAAAAAAAACAACAAAGCAAACAAGTGCAAATGACAGGTTAAGAAAGTATTTGCAACATCATAAATAAGAGGTTACTTTAATAAACAAGGAGCTCCTACAAATCAATAAGAAAAAGACCAATAATTTAATTTTAAAAATGGATGAAGGATATAAATGTTTCACAGAAAAGGAAAGGCAAATAATGCCTTTAAGCATGTGAAAGGAAGCTTAACTAGTTCAGGATGCAAATTAGCACTCTGATGAGACATCATTTTTGTCTACGTTGGCAAAGCTTAAGTAAGTTTGATACCATGGGAAAGGAAGGAAACAGATACTCTCATGCCGTGGTGTCTCTGTGGAGGACTACTGGTAATAGCTCTAAAATTTAAGTATCTACTCCTCGATGCAGCTGTTCCTGTAGACACACATGTATAAAATGACATATATTCATAAGACTTACAATGGGGGTCATAAGTCACTCATTCAAATGACTTATATTCATAAGAATATTGTAATTCAGTTACAACAGCAAAAAAAAATTGGAAATAACCTGATTATGTATCAGTGTAGCTCTGGTTAAGTTCATTCTTCACATGCACNATCAATCAAGTATTTTTTTAAAAAAAAACTCTGCAAGAACTGAAAGAATTATAAAAGAAAATACTAACAAGCTGAAGCTCAGACATATACAAACCACACATTTCCACCTGGCGAAAAAAAAAAACAAAGCAAACAAGTGCAAATGACAGATTAAGAAAGTATTTGCAACATCATAAATAAGAGGTTATTTTAATAAACAAGGAGCTCCTACAAATCAATAAGAAAAAGACCAATAATTTAATTTTAAAAATGGATGAAGGATATAAATGTTTCACAGAAAAGGAAAGGCAAATAATGCCTTTAAGCATGTGAAAGGAAGCTTAACTCGTTCAGGATGCAAATTAGCACTCTGATGAGACATCATTTTTGTCTACGTTGGCAAAGCTTAAGTAAGTTTGATACCATGGGAAAGGAAGGAAACAGATACTCTCATGCCGTGGTGTCTCTGTGGAGGACTACTGGTAATAGCTCTAAAATTTAAGTATCTACTCCTCGATGCAGCTGTTCCTGTAGACACACATGTATAAAATGACATATATTCATAAGACTTACAATGGGGGTCATAAGTCACTCATTCAAATGACTTATATTCATAAGAATATTGTAATTCAGTTACAACAGCAAAAAAAAATTGGAAATAACCTGATTATGTATCAGTGTAGCTCTGGTTAAGTTCATTCTTCACATGCACGCAATGGAATAATATGAAGCCATGAAAAATAATTCGGCAACTCTGTAGGGACTGAAATGGAATAATTGCCTACACATTTCTAGTAAAAAGAAAAAGCACCAAGATATAGAACATTATGTATAGTATGTTTCCATTTGTGTTAAAATATTCATTAAGCTTTTATGTTCTCAGAAATTTCTGGAATGATAACACAAGCGACAAGCACCAGCAGATCTGAGCAGGTAGTCAGGTTAGGAGGGAGCTGAACTTTCCAGTGAGGGCCCTTCTGAAATGATTTACAGCTTTTAATGCTTTAGCTTTAAACCGCAGTGCAGACCAAGCAGCCCGCCCCCCAGGCTCGGGTGGGTGGCGTGTCCCTGGGGCTGCCCTGCGCTGCTCTTCTCTCCTAGTTAAATGCTCTCTTTCCTCACGGCTCATTTAAGGCTCTGCCTCCCTCCCTCCATGGAGGCAATCTTCCCCTGGCTTTCAACATGTCACTGGTGGGATCTGCAGCCCATTTTTCTGGCTGCTCTGGGCATTATTTTCTTCTCTACATGCACCATTAGAGGTGTCTGCACTTATTTTATCACCAAAATGCCACTGGCCTTTGGTGATGTCACCCCTCTCAGCCCTGACACTCATGATCACACCACATGATGCAGTCTATAATTCTACCCCTGGCCGGTTGCTCACTGTGAGTCTCACCTCCCCAGTGGCATGGGAGCTCCTTGAAGGTGGGGGCCTGGGCTCGGTTCATCTCTGTGTCATCCCCGGTGCTAAGAGCAGAGTGGGTGCTCCTGAAAGATGTCTCGAGTTCTCAGGTGAGGGATGGCCGTTTGATACAGATGACAGTCCTGCTGTAGGACTGCTCCTGTTCCCCCTGGCACTTGGTTCTGGGAGACAGAAGCGCGGTGGGACTGAGGCGCCTTCCCGCAGAGGCAGCAGCCTGCCGTTGGCCTGCCCCAGGAGCTCGGAAACTCGCCCCTCCTCCCGCCACTGCAGTCCTTGGCCTCAGCTCCACCCACCTGGCCCTCTGAGAAGAGAGCAGGAGGGTCTCCTTTCTCTATCACTGCACTTGAACCTCACCCCTAACTTAACCATTAATGTGTGTGTACTGAGGCTTCATTTTCTTTTGTGAATTTCACAAGCTCAGTGGAGGTTTCACCAAATATTTATCAAGTGCCCACTGTGTATTAGACACTGGTGGGCACGTGTTGTGAATAAACACCGCACAGATTCTGCTCTCAAGGAGCTTATGGTCCTTGGGGGGAAACAGCCACATGAGCAAAATGAATGTAATGTCAGCACAGTGCTAGAAGGATGCCCAGAGTTATGGGAACTCAGGGGTGGGGGTGGGGGGCTTACCCTGATCTTCTGGTAGTGGAACGAGTGACAATTTCCTGCAGGAAAAGGTTCTCTGGCCCAGCCTGAATGCTAAACGAGAATCTAGGGCACCCAGATTTTACAGCCAGTCTTCTTTTTAACCTAATAATCTTCATCACTCTTCTTTTCCCCTTTCTTCCTCAGTAGAGGAGCTATCTGAGGTGGGAGAAATAGAACTGACTTTGCTGAAGGGACAAATGTAATGAGGTGAGATACTTGTAGAGCTTCCCGGGTGGCCCAGTGGTAAAGAATCCACCTGCTAATGCAGAAGACGTGGGTTCGATCCCTGGAGTGGGAAGATTCCTGGAGGAGGAGATGGAAACCCACTCCGGTATTCTTGTCTTAAAAAACCCCACGGACAGAGGAGCCTGGTGAGCTCACAAAGAGTCCGACAGGACCGAGCAACTGAGTGTGCAGTAGATCAGCTGTGTAGGGTCCAAGACTGGGAGGGGCAGTAGCCGAGGGTCTAGGGCTGGAAGGGAGTGAAGTGGGGCTCTGTCCTTATCAAGAGTCCCTTTCAGGGAGTCTCCTCCCCACTTCAGTCTCTGCCATGTGGGTGCTCCCAGGAAAGGGGCCACAGGGGCAGGTACACTCCAGGCTTGAGGCCCAGAGGCAAACTGACCATTCTCTCATCCCTTACTTATCACCCCTCTCAGAGTCCAGAGGATGACATATATTCTTCCCTCGATGCTCAGAAGTGTGGTCACACTGAGTGTATTGGTGGCCAGCCTTGGGAGGGTCTGATAACACATGTGTACAAGCTCTTGGCTGCATCATTTGAGGTGCTTGAAATATGTACATTTCCTGTGCCGAGAACGGTGGGGGTTGGCTTTACTGCGGGTCTTTGGAGGTTAGCCCAGTCACCTAAGACTTCCTCCCTGGGCTCAGCTCTGGAAGAAATCTGGAAGCCAGCGCGGGTGGGAGTGAGAACGCTCTGTTTCACCCTCTGGGAGGATGCAGCCTCAGGGCAGCCAGGCAGGACCTTTCAGACTCTCTGGTGAGAGCCTCATTCACCTTGAGCCTAGCCCTGCAGAGCCAGCAAGGGGCTTCCTGAGTGAGAACCTCCAAAAGGTGATCAATTCTCAAGCCCAGAGACCAAGATGGCAGCTGTCAGTTAACCTTCCCTTCAAATTCAGACACCTGGGTTGCCGCAGTGAAAGGCCGGCTTCCTGACCACACAGCGGGGCCAAGAGGCTCCTGTCTGCTGCCTGCATCCCTCACTCCCCATCCAGGCCCTCTCTCCAGATAAAAGGCTTTTTGTGCAAAAATCCCCGATCTGAAGTGCTGGAAATCCTAAAAGCCAACTGCATCAGGCATGTGTCATAAATATTTATGCTGCCACTGACACGTGTCAGAGTGTACGTGTGCATGCCGGGGAAGGCCTGCTGATGGACACCGAGAGCAGACTTCAGGTCAGTGAAAGGCAGACATCTTAACCCTGAGCGAGCGTTGTCCAGGGCACTGCGTGTGGGGGGCTTGGGGCTCCAGACTGGATCGAGCAGGGACAGGGCGGCCACCATCGGGGATGCTGTAACGGAGCTCTGAACAGGGTGGGAAGGTCGACTCCACACCCTGGCAGCCTGCTCCAGGGCACAGGTGCTGAGACTCTGTAGACTAGATGGTCACTTTGCTTTCCAGCTGATTACACATGGAGGCCCAGGATTCAAGCTCCACGTGCCCAGCACCAAGAGAGAGCTTTCACAGAGGTCACCTCCTTGTGTATTCTGCGATGCCTGGAGGTGGGTACCAACCACTGCCTCAGCTCCCGGGAAAGAATGAGACTCAGGAAACTCACATGACTTGTCTGTTAGCTGCAGAGCTGAGATTCATGTTCAAGCTGTTGGCTCCAAGACCAGTGTTCTTTTCTCGGTGACAGCTGCCAGTCAGCCTGCACGCTTCAGGCCCTGGTGAGGTCCCAGCCCTGTCTGCAGGGCAGACCTCGCGCGTCCTGGCCATGTGCTCTGCAGACGGGCGGGGGCGCTGTGCGCTGTGTGAGCAGCCCGGACCTGAAAGGAGACTCGCCTGGTTGAGGGCACAGTATTTAGATGCGTCTGGGGAGTCTGTCTCAGCTAATCTGAGCACACTTCTCTTCAGCAGATGGCTAGTCTCATCCGTGGGATGGTAGGTCTTTGGGGCTTCAGTTTCAGTTAGTGGCATTCCCCAACTCCCTTCCCATGCCATCCTCTTTGGGATACAGTGATGAAATAATGCAAAGTTTAATAAATATGAGCTTGACAGGAAAGAAAATAATTGGAGAGGTTCTGGTTGGACTTGAAGTAGGTCAACTCAACTTCCTCTTATCTTAGTTTAGAACTGGGTGTCAAGGTCTTTCATCAGTCAAGGCTGGGTCTTCTTTTTTTAATTCTTATTTTATTCTTCCTTTTTGGCCACACCAAATGGCATGTGGGATCTTAGTTCCCCCAACCAGAGATCAAACCTTCGCCCTTTGCAGTGGAAACTTGGACCAGTCTTAATCACTGGGCCACCAGGGAAATCCCAAGTTTGGGTCTTATTACTGATTGGTCCTGCAAAACTACAGCTATTTTCACATGCACGATCCCTCCCACAGCTGGCAGAGAGAAATGAAGCACATACACGGAGGTGAAGAAGCAAGAAACGGTACGTTGCTTGTAGAAAGATGGCTACCCCCTGTACTGGTGCGCCTGCATGCACAGCCCGAGGTGGTGGACAGGAGAGCAAGGGATGGAAAGGTGATTTCTCTTGCAGGTGGTCCTGTTCTAGTTTCAACATTGTTAGGCTTCCTATGTGGCTCAGCTGGTAAAGAATCCACCTACAATGAGGGAGACCTGGGTTCGATCCCAAGGCTGGAAAGATCCCCTGGAGAAGGGAAAGGCTACCCACTCCAGTATTCTGGCCTGGAGAAGTCCATGGACTGCATGGGGTCACAAAGAGTTGGACATGACTGAGCAACTTTCACTAAATAAGGTCATTAAGGACACCGAAAGCACCAACCATTTTATCCGCAAAGACTGGCAATTCCAGAGAAGGTTGGCGTTTTGGAGACTGATCTAAACTGGTCATGACCTTCGGCCAGGCCCCTGCTTCCTGTACCTTGTAGATTGCGTAAAGAGATGCTCAAGGGTCTATCCTTTTGCCACTCCTGTATTCAGTGAGAACCAAAGTGATTTCTTTGCACTTCCGTCGTCCTTTCCAGTAAATGCCTGTCTATTCTCTGAAAGTGTAAGTGAATTCGGGGATTTTTTGACCCACCGCAACTCTAAGAAAAACTCAATATTTGTTATTCTCAGTCTTAATGCCTGCTCATGGTGATTTTAACACTGCGTTTTAAAATGGCTTTGGTATTTTAATAATACAATCTTCTTTCTGGTATTGTGGAAACATTACATTATTCAATGTATCCAATTGCAAGGCATTTTTCTTTGCCCTTGTGGTGCATTATTACTGTGTACTCTTCACAGAAGTATAATTTGGGGAGCAATTTTCCAGCAAACCGTTGAAGGTGTTGTGTTACAAATGGAGTTGATGCGTTGCTCTGCTCGTGGAACTGGACTGCAAGGCTGAGAGGCTTTTTCAGGGTAAACACTGTCGTGGTGCAGTGATCCCAGTGGAACCCCAATCTCCCACCTTGCTCTCTCCAGTCAGCCCTGCTCCACCTCAGAGGTCTGACTTCCAGAGTCAGCTTCTGGTACCCAAGATGCACAGCCACATACAGGGCCCTGGCTGACTGTCTTCCTGAAGCTATTTTGTCTTTAGTGTGGGGTTTCTCTTTGGCAAGGTCAGCTTTGTCATCTCCTACAACTGGATTCTTGCCTGGAAAATCCAATGGACGGAGTAGCCTGGTGGGCTGCAGTCCATGGGGTCGCTAACAGTCAGACAGACTGAGCGACTTCACTTTCACTTTTCTCTTTCATGCATTGGAGAAGGAAATGGCAACCCACTCCAGTATTCTTGCCTGGAGAATCCCAGGGATGGGGGAGCCTGGTGGGCTGCCGTCTATGGGGTCACACAGAGTCAGACACGACTGAAGTGACTTAGCAGCAGCACAACTGGATTTGGCTTTCTCAAATACAGAACTCATGCATGTGGTCAACAGACTGCTTTTGACCCACAATTGTGGGGGTTTAATTTTTTTAATTACAATATTTCAAAACCATTAAAAAAAAAAAATATGGTCCAAGTTTGAAACTCAGGAGTTTGCACTTCCAGGACTCCCAGATTATCTCAGCAGTTATGCCACGAAGTGAAGATTTTCCTCTTCGAGAAGAAACATCTTCTCCAGGTCCTCATAGACCCCACTAGTCCCTCCTAACAAACTCTGAGATCTTCACAGGTAAGTATGCCTGACTATTTTTGCGAGCATTTAAGACTGCAACCTCAGCTTTCTAGGAGCCATCCACCAGATTCCAGCTATCTTGGGTACATACCTATCCCCTTATAGAATCTTCTTTCTTGGAGTGTAGGTAGCACCTGTGAACAGCAAGATCAAACCAGTCAGTCCTAAAGGAAATCAACACTAACTGTTCATTGGAAGGAGTGACGCTGAAGGTGAAGCTCCAGTACTTTGGCTACCTGATGCGAAGAGCTGACTCACTAGACAAGACCCTGATGCTGGGAAGACTGAGAGCAGTAGGAAAAGGGGGCAACAGAGCATGAGATTTCTGGATGGCACCAATGACTCAATGGATGTGAGTCTGAACAAACTCCAGGAGAGTGAAGGACAGGGAAGCCTCGTGTGCTGTAGTCCATGGAGTTGTAGAGTCAGACATCTGAGTGATGAAGCAACAGCAACAACCCCCTCTGATTGGTGGCAGTGTGTTTTGCTGATATAATTAAGATTCCTAATCAATTGACTTTGAGTTAATTAAAAGGGAAATTATTCAGGCTGAGCCCACCCTAATTAGGTAAGCCCTTAAGACAGACAAGTTCCATTCAGTTCAATTGCTCAGTCGTGTCCAATTCTTTGTGACTCCATGAACCACAGCACACCAGGCCTCCCTGTCCATCACCAACTCCTGGAGTCCACTCAAACCCATGTCCATTGAGTCAGTGACGCCATCCAACCAGCTCATCCTCTGTCGTCCCCTTCTCCTAGTGCCTTCAGTCTTTCCCAGCATCAGGGTCTTTTCAAATGAGTCAGCTCTTCGCATCAGGTGGCCAAAGTGTGGGAGTTTCAGCTTCAACATCAGTCCTTCCAATGAACATTCAGGACTGATCTCCTTTAGGACGGACTGGTTGGATCTCCTTGCAGTCCAAGGGACTCTCAAGAGTCTTCTCCAACATCACAGTTCAAAAGCATCAATTCTTCAGTGCTCAGCNTGAATGGTCTAGTGGTTTTCCCTACTTTCTTCAATTTAAGTCTGAATTTGGCAATAAGGGGTTCGTGATCTGAGCCACAGTCAGCTACAGAAGGGAATGGCAAACCACTTCAGAATTCCTGCCTTGAGAACCCCATGAACAGTATGAAAAGAGACAAGAAATGCCAGCAAATGCTGTCCTACTGGCCTTGAAGAAATAAGTACCCGAGGGCAGCCTTGCGGGCAGTGACTCCCGGCTGAGAGCCAGTAAGAAAATGGGACCACAATCCCACAACCACAAAGGACTAAATACTGACAATAGCCTGACTTAGCTTAGAAGAGGACCCTGAGCCTCATATGAGATCACAGCCCCAGCTGATGGATGGACTTCAGGGGATGAGCCCCCAAGCAGAGGATCTAGCTGACCTACCCGAGGCTCCCAACCCACAGGACTGTGTGATTTGCCTTGCTGTAAACTACTAACTTTGTGGCAAGTGGTTATGCAGCAATGAAAAACTAATTCAAAAACTTACCTGTTAGAGCATTGCTTTCATACTTGTACTCATAACCCTAGCCACACCTGAATTACAGGAATTGCTTTCACTTAAGACCAAGAAACACATTTCAGAGTATACTCTGTTACCTCCAAAGATAAGTGGAGGAGGTGCAAATGCCTGAAGGACAAGCTTGACCTCAGAGAGAATCATGATAGCAATGCTGTGAAATGTTCTTCACTATCACCTGCTCTAGCTCTCGCTCCCATTTTCAGATGAAGAAACTGAGGCCCAGAAGTTAAGTGGTGTAGCCAAGGTCCCATGTCTTGATAATTTTTACTTACATTTCCTATAGGTGGCATAAAGCTTATAAATTCTTGATTTATCAAAACTCTTGTATCTGGTGGTGGCTAAATACAGGGAGGCTTGAGGAGATTGATTACAGAAAGTTACTCTTTGCTTGAGGAATCAGCAGGCAAATGGTTGATGCCTGTATTAGATCTAAATGGTTATTAATTGAACAAACATCTGTATCTCAAGCATTGCCAGAAGCAGCTGAGAAAACAACAGAGTAGGACATGTGGTCACTGTCTTTAAGGCTTTTCTAATCTTTTCCATGAGAAAGCTCACTGCTTTCAATTTAGACCATACAGGGGCTGAACAAAGAGCAAGGCAGGACAAGCCACACACATTTGACACAGGTTGTCTTCTGATCGTTCTGCCAAAGACTGGAACCCCCTCAGTCACCCCCACTCCCAAACTCCTCCAGTCAGTGCAGGGTCTGACCATCAAACATACTTCTGAATCTGCATTCTGCCACCGTTCTTTCAAACGCAGGACACAGCTCAGGAGTGATCACAAAGTGGATTGTGCCGGAGTTACGAGAAGCAGGGATTCAGCAAAGGGTAAGCTGCGGTTTGTGCTAAAGAAAAGGCAGTGATGAGCCTGCAGTGGATCCTCTTCAGATGTCCGTGGCCTGTGGAGAGAGCTGAGATGTGGCCCTCATGCCAGGAGCTTTGATGGTGAGATGGAGCCTCACCGCTACCAGCTCCTGCTTTGTTTTACCTTCGAAACGCTCAGCCTGTGTTTAAGGAAAAACTGCTTCCCTCAGCTCCTTGGTTTCAGGCAGGGTCACGCCCTAAACAACAGGGACAGCTGCCTCCTCTATTATTAACCGTCTCTAAGGATAGAGACTCTGTGTCTTCCTTAGCCATCTCTTCTGCCTGCCCCACCCCGCACCAGCTGTGCTGGTTGCCCCATGTCCATCCCGGCCCCACTGTTCGCTGACCTACCATCTCCAACCACTTGGAAACAATAACCAATTGCAACTCACTATAGTTCTGTCCCTAGGTCCAAACAGTGACACAGCTGTCCCCTAAAGATTGGCATTTGCCCTTTTGAATCACAGCCATCATGACCATTGGTTCCTATGACCACCCTGGGGATGGAGGTTTCCCAAGTCTTTCCAGCATCCTCCTCCAAACTGTAGTGGGGTTTGAAACTCCATTCTGTGGCGTTTCAGCTGGCCACATGTCTTTTCAGCTCAGATCTCTATTCCTCTATCTTTTCTGTCACTTTGTGACCCAGTCTGGGCCTGTGGCATATGAGTAGAAGCGATGTGCCCAGTTCCAAGTCGGCTTCCACCTGAGGATGGGCCACTTGCCCTGGGTTTCCTCCACCATCGATCCCCTTACTAAGCAGCCGAGATGGAGTTACATGTTCAGGATGGCTGAGCCAACTGGCCAGGAAACAAAATTGAACTATCCACCTGTGGGCCATGATCTGAAAGAGAAATGAGTGTCTATAGTTTTCAACTGAAGAATAATTGTGGTTGTCGTCCAGTCACTAAGTAGCATCTGATTCTTTGAGACCCCATGGATTGCTGCATGCCAGACTCCCATGGCCTTTACTCTCTCCCAGAGTTTGCTCAAACTTATGTCCATTGAGTCGGTGATGTCATCCTGTCATCTCGTCCTCTGTCATCCCCTTCTCCTCCTGCCTTCAGTCTTTCCTAGCATCAGGGTCTTTTCCAATGAGTCAGCCATTCTCATCAGGTGGCCAAAGTATTGCAGCTTCAGCATCAGTCCTTCCAATGAGTATTCAGGGTTGTTTAGGATTGACTGGTTTGATCTCCTTGCAGCCCAAGGGACTCTCAAGAGTTTTCTCTAGCACCATGATTCAGAAGCATCAGTTTTCTTTATGGTCCAACTCTCTCAAACACAGATGACTACTAGAAAAACCATAGCTTTGACTGTACAGACCTTTGTCATCAAACTGATGTTTTTTGCTTTTAAATATGCTGTCTAGGTTTGTCATCGCTTTTCTTCCAAGGAGCAAAGGGTGTTAGCCCCTCAGTCTGACTGCGACCCCAGGGACTGTAGCCTGCCAGGCCCCTCTGTCCATGGAATTCTCCAAGCAAGATCATTGGAGTGCATAGCCATTCCTTCTCTGGGGGATCTTCCCAACTCAGGGCCTGAACCTGAGTCCCCTGTATTGCAGGCAGATTTTTTTACTGTCTGAGCCACAAGCAAGCATCTTTTAATTTTGTGACTATAGTCACTGTCTGCAGTGACTTGGGAGCCCAAGAAAAGAAAATCTGTCACTGTTTCTACTTTTTCCCCCTTCTATTTGGCATAAAGTGATGGGACCAGATGTCATGATCTTAGTTTTTTTGAATGTTGAGTTTTAAACCAGTTTTTTCCACTCTCCTCTTTCACCCTCATCAAGAGGGTCTTAAGTTCCTCTTCACTTCCTGCCATTAGAGTGGTATCATCTGCATATCTGAGGTTGTTGATATTTCTCCCAGCAGACTTGATTTCAGTTTGTGATTCACGCAGCTCGGTATTTCACATGATGTACTCTGCATGGCAGTTAAATAAGCAGGGTGACGATATACAGNCCTCTTTCACCCTCATCAAGAGGGTCTTAAGTTCCTCTTCACTTCCTGCCATTAGAGTGGTATCATCTGCATATCTGAGGTTGTTGATATTTCTCCCAGCAGACTTGATTTCAGTTTGTGATTCACGCAGCTCGGTATTTCACATGATGTACTCTGCATGGCAGTTAAATAAGCAGGGTGACGATATACAGTCTTGCCGTATTCCTTACCCAATTTGGTACCAGTCAGTTGTTTCATATTTGATTCTAACTGTTGCTCCTTGACCTGCATATAGGTTTCTCAGGAGACAGGTAAGGTGGTCTGGTATTCCACCTTATACAGGTATAATTAATGCCCTCCAAATGCACAGAAATTAGGGGTTCTCTTCACCAAGTTTTAACATTTGTATGTCCACATGTAACCATCATGCCAAACAGGATATAGAATATGAACATCCGTGTTGTTTAAACCACTGTGTTTGGGGGTATCTTTGTTACAGCAGCTAACAAGTGGCCTAACACCTCATACATGATCTCTGCTTCCAGGTCTCTGATGTGTATTTAAGTAGATCTTCCTTGACAGCCAAGTTAGATATTTTGATTCCTGCTGTAAAGCCCTGAGACCTCCTTATTGCCACTGTCATAAAATCAACCCACTGACTTTTAATAGAATTAGCCTTTTTTTTTTCTCTNTGGCCTAACACCTCATACATGATCTCTGCTTCCAGGTCTCTGATGTGTATTTAAGTAGATCTTCCTTGACAGCCAAGTTAGATATTTTGATTCCTGCTGTAAAGCCCTGAGACCTCCTTATTGCCACTGTCATAAAATCAACCCACTGACTTTTAATAGAATTAGCCTTTTTTTTTTCTCTTAGCTGGGAACTGTCCTTTCTTATGCTAGACAGGATGGCTTCTAACTTGATGCCATCTGTAGTCAGATTTTGATAGCATTCCAGGAAGTCTGTGATCAATTATTCAAAGTGGTCCTGACACTCCCTTGATAGCATACATTTTAATTTTTTTCTTGGAAAAAGATGGAAAGAACTGATCAAAACTTTTAACTACTATTCTAGAGCCACACCACAATTTGTAGGCACTATTTCTAAGGGCTAAATTTTATTTTACTATAATAAATGGTCTATACTGTGCTTACAAATTTGATGTGAGAAATCAGTTAGAAAATTGCTTGCTTTTTAATGTTGTTATAGAAGAATAGGAAGTGACCTGCCCAGGAAACCCTTAATTGAAGTAATGGCTTGTGATCAAATGCCACACCCACCAATTATTCCTGCCCTAAAGAAGATATAGGTAGTCAGATACTTTGAATTCAATGTCCCAGAATGACCTAAGCCTATGTGTCCCCCTCCTAAAAAGAAGAGGAGGGGTTAACATTTGCTGAGACCTATGGGAAAAAATTAATTCGTAAGCAGAGGGCTGAAACAAATAAAATATTTTATTGTTTTGCTCAGAGAATAAAGGAGCAGAAAGTCTGTTCTATACAAGTCTCCTGGAGTCTTGAAATTTCTTAATCATGGTTTATTACAAAAAGAACCAACTACTAGACCTCATGCAGAAGAAAGAGTCACCCCTGATTTCAAGAAGTTCCTCTTCCTGTGGGGCTAAGGCCACCCGGAGGGTGAAAGTGTTCCAGCTCTCTGGTCCTGCCCAGCTCCTGGCCCAGGGCTTTATCCCATACCTGCCTCTGCTCACCATAAAGCAAATTCCACACCTCAACTGTGACCAGAGCTGGTAACGGTTACAGTGTTCCTGGGTGAATCTGTCCCAGGCCTGCTTCTCTGCCAGGCTGGTACTCAGAGGTGGGCAGATTGCTTGCTCCTGGCCTAGGAGGAGTAAGGGAGCTACTGTCTGCCCAGATGTCCACTGGGACCAGCCAGGTTCACCACCAGCTACTCCCGGGGCAGAAACCCACGCCACTGTTCTTGCCTGAGAAATCCCTTGGACAAAGGAGACTGGAAGGCTACAGTCCATGGACTGCAAAAGAGTCGAACATGCCTGAGCCACTAAACAACAACTCCAAGGGCAGAACTAGGGCATCTAGATGGATGGTTCCCAAAACACCTTTCAGTTTAATATGAAAAACTGTCCCATAATTCTGAGTGGTGAGTGAATGAATGAGTTCCTCATCCCTGGTCATGTCCAAGTAGAGGTTGCATGATCTTCCACCAAGAGATTTAGACAAGGGAGCCTCACCGTGGGTGGGAAGATGGATTGTGATTTCTGAAGCCTCTTCTTGCTGGGGGTAGGCTGCCTCTCTGTGCTGAGAACTCTCCCCTCTGTCCTGCAGTGCTTTGACTCTCACTGAAGCACCCACCCGAGGCTCGCTCTTGGCCCAGATTCGGGACAAACTGTGACCTCGGCCCTGTGATCACTCAGGAGCTGGATCCCACCACACAGAGATTTGGAGCGAGGAAGCAGAACCACTGGTCCAAGCTGGGCATTGCAGCTGTGAGATCCGGGATGCACACTTGCTTCTGAAATTGGTCCACCCTTGGGAACTCTGGTCCCAAGATGGAGTCCTGGTCTTGTCTCTGTCTGATCTCTGGTGGGCTAGGAGGGGAGCTTGTGCAGGAAAGGGGTGGGGGTAGGTACCTTCAATCCATTCATGCTTGTACTCTCCAGGCCAGGGGCAGATAAGAACGAACACTGAGTCTACAAGCCTGCTTGTACACACGCATATACAGAATCCAACCACCAAGTCCAGGCCCTGAGTCAGCACAACCTTGAAGAGGTTCCATGAATCCACCAAGTGCAACATTGAGCCCAGAAGCCAGAGAGAGGTAGGCAGACAGAGCAAGATGAGTCCCAGCAAGCCCCGGCCATAGAACTGGGGTCCCCTCAGGATCCACAACAGGACGCTAGCCAGGGTCCGTCCAGAACCTGTGGCTGACCGCAACCAGAGCCTCTCCCGGCAGGAAGACGCCTGTTCCAGCCACTAAAGGCCCAGCAGGGAGCAGGCATGTTCCTGACTGCTCTCAGGGCCTTGCTGTAATCAACTGTCTGTAATCCCAGGATCCTAGGGATGAGAACTAAACACAGGATGAGGGGTGAGACCAGGCTAATCCCGACAACAAATGGATAAAGATGCAAAATTTTATATTCACTAATGTACATGTGCACAGGCCAAAAAAAAACAACCTGGAGGCTTAACTACATCAGTGTGGTTATTTTAGGTGGTGGAATTATGGCTAATTTTTTTTTTTTGTCTGCTTTTCTGCACATCTCAAATCTGCTGCAATGAATATGTATTATGGCTATAATCTGTAAAAGGTTAGTTTTAAAATTCATATGGAATTACAATTTTATGGTCGTCATTTTGCAATCAAAGCTATTTTGCTTACACGTGGAAGTTTTGTTTTTACTGTCCCTCCTTTGTGCTTTTTCCCATATCTATTTTTACCACTCTGCTTTCAACACTCTAATAGGACAGCTATCTTCTCCAGTCAGGCACTCTGGGTGTGTGGGTTTAAGTGACACATGTGCAGAAAAAATTACTCCAACCGCACAGGACATGCAGGTTCCACTTCCTGATCCCACGCATACTCTGTTCCTCAGTCTCTTCATGCTGTTCCTTTAGGCAGGACCAGCTTCACCACTTACCTCTGCAAACCCAATCCTACATTTTCTTCCATTCTCTGTCAAAAATTCTGCTCCTGTAAAAAAAAAAACCATACCCAACTCAGTGCATCCATTCATTCATAAAATAATTCTTGGGCATTTTCCACATCCCAGACACTGCTGTGCTCAGGTTGGGACACACAGTCACAAATACACCCAGCCCCTGACCCTCCCCTTTAGAACAGAATCCTACAAACAACAGGCTGTGGGGGTTACAGATAAGCCCTTAGGATTGGCTACTGCAGCTTGCTCTGTGGGGGAGCAGGGGTCTACAGCGTTGAGAGGGATCAGTTCAGTTCAGTTCAGTCGCTCAGTCGTGTCCAACTCTTTGCAACCCCATGAATCGCAGCACACCAGGCCTCCCTGTCCATCACCAATTTCCGGATTTCACTCAAACTCACAACCATCGAGTCGGTGATGCCATCCAGCCATCTCATCCTCTGTCATCCCCTTNCAGAATTGTCCACAGTTTATTGTGATCCACATAGTCAAAGGCTTTGGCATAGTCAATAAAGCAGAAATAGATGTTTTTCTGGAACTCTCTTGCTTTTTCATTTTGTTGTTGTTATTGTTGTTGTTGCGAGGGATAGAAACCAGTAATTGTCATAGCAACAGCCAAGATCATTAGATCACACAACATTCTCTTACAGACATGTGTGTATACACATGTCGCTGTATGTACATGTATATAGACATATTAAAAATCATTGCAGTTACCTTAAAAGCTTTATCCTAGCACAGCTAACAGTGACTGAGGACGAAGTATATGCCAAGCCCAGTGTAAGTACTTTTACATGTACATCCTTATTTGCTCCTCACCACAACCCTGCACTGTAGGTTGAAAGGGCCTAGACCACAGACACAGAGATGGGGCACCCCTGGCACAGCATCGGAGCGTGGCCTGGGCAGGGCAACGAGGGGCCAGAGAGCAGTCATCTTCTCGCACTGGCTTTCCTCTGCATCTTGGGGTGAGGGCTCTGCACTCCTTATGTAATAGTTGCTTAAGCAATGCCTGCAAGCTGCTTGTTCTCCGCTTGTTCCTGTTTACGTATCTTGTCTCAGCTAGGCTGTGAGCTCCCCGGGTGGCAGGGACCACTTCTGACAGTTACGATGGTCAGTGCTCAGCACAGCACTGGATACAGAGGTTGATTTGTAGTGCTCCGAAGAAATCAATTATCATGTTTGTTTCCACGCTGGCTTTATAACCAAGGGACTTTATAATCTAAATGCACCTTACTGAAATCGAAGACTAGCTCTGTAGCTCTTCCCTTCGGGTTTATAGGCAATCAGATGCAGTGTAGAGCTAGGTGACTATACACATAAAATGCCTGATTAAACAGCACTGAGGATCAGTAGGAAGACTCATAGGCGTAGAAATACACAGATGGCAGGGGGCGGGGGTGGGGTGTGTGTGTGTGTATTGAGTACACAGGGTGCTACAGGATACATTCACCTTATCTATATTTGTATCAAAGCTGGAGTTAGCTTCCTGAAGTCCGTTTTTCTCTTCTTTAGGCCTTCTGAAGGATTCATCCACCAAATAACTAAATTATGTCTTGGTAGCTAAACAAATTATGCAAAATTATACGCCATGAATATTTTATCATTCTCAACCCTGAAGCCAGACTCCAAACATTTTTATGTCTGCAGCAACCCGTATCATACTCAGATGAATTCAGCTAAAGACAAATGACTTCTTTCAAAAACTTAACTTTCTTTTCCTTGTTGCATTTCTCCTTAAGGATGTCTCAAAGGTTTTACAGTACGTAGGTCCTGAGAGTAAATGAACTCCGTGTTCCTCTTGGCTGGCTAAAGCCTGGGATTGTGCCTAGCAAAACTCTTGAAATAGGCACAAAATTGATCAAGGTTAGGGACTGTGGAGCCTGATGGGCTGCCGTCTATGGGGTTGCACAGAGTCGGAGACGACTGAAGCGACTTAGCAGCAGCAGCAGCGGTCTACATCGGGTGTGCATTGAACAGCTATAATACGAATAAACAGCTGACAGTGGTCCCAGGTGCAACTGGTTCCATGCGCTTCCTTTTGTCTTAGAATGTTGAAATTGCCCACAAAAGGCAAAACCAATAAAATATTGTAAAGTAAAATATATATATATATATATATATATATACATTTTTCTAAATAACGAGGCTTTAGTTACTCAGGAATAAGAACTGCAGCTAGATGTGATGTCTGTGTGAAGGAAAACCAGAACTGCTTGGCACTTTCCTTCTTGTTCTCATTTACCTTTGCTAGTTTTGATCTGCCTCTTCTGGTTTTAAAAGAAAGAGCTACCTTAGGAAGGTTCATGGCTGTGTTCTCGAAGAGACCAGCAGAAGAAAAGGAGGAAGTTGTAAGTGAATAAGGCTCTGCTGGTCCCTCTCCTTGGCCCCTGCGATGCAGAGCCTTGCAGGTTAATGCTTCAGGTTGAGCAACTTGGCTGGGCATCGGAGAAGGGAGTGGGGCAGATCTGTCTTTCCCCACTTCCCTCCAACTGTTTTATGCTCAGAGAGGAACCAAACAGCACGTGCCTCCAGCCAAGGGCTGACAAAGAACGCAAAAAAAAAAAAACAAAAAACAAGAAAAAGTGGAAGCAGTTGATTTTGTTGGGGTGATGGAACTCTGGGGGCTGCCTTCATTTAGTCTTACAATTTCATTCATGCAATAAACAATTTGTTTTTCAGAATATGACTGACTCAAGGGAGCACCCTGGAAGTCATAAACATCTTTTCTATCTAATCAGCAGGCTGGGTTTCCAGAGATAGCATTCCCTTCTTTCCCAGGAAAGGTGTGCAAAAAAAAATACACCACAGGCTTGTTACTCAGAGGCCTCTGAGACGACCTAGCTCTGGGCACTAGCCCCAGAGTGTGTCCAGGAACGAGTCACACGGAGCTGGGGGAGCACCCATGGGGGGCACCACGTCTCACCTCCTGTGTCAAACCTGCCCAAAGCTCAAAGCAAAAGAGGATGCAGGCAGCAGCTATGGGTGAGTGGAAGAGCAGAGGGGCCAGGCATGCCGGCAGGAATCCTCATGGCTGCTTTTATGAGCCACCTGACCTTTAACCAGTTACTTGAGCCTGGCTGAGCCTCAGTGTTTTTAATCTTTAAAACGGCCAAAAGTTCTACTCACTTCCCAGGATTGATATAAGCGTGAAAAAAAAAAATTTGCTTGAAAACGCTGAATAGGGTATCCATAGCAGAGGAGATGCTTCACAGCTGAGGGGCTCTCAGGATGAGCCCCGTGGTAACTGATGCTGTCCTTATAGTGACCCCATGTCCCTGAATATGAAATGTACACCACTGCCCATGTATTCTTTTCACCCACATCCCTCTCCCCTCCCCCACATTCAGAAACTGGCTCAGAAAAGGATTTCATAAAGGCATTCATACCCAAGAATAAAGATCTGATAAGTTTTCCTTTCTCTAGGATTATCTGCATTTTAATTGGGAATTAAAACAAAATCATTTCTAGCAGTGCCATTTTAGGTCTCAGCAAGCTAATAAGAGTGGCATGTTGCTTTTGTTTGTTTTGTTTGTTTGCAGAATAGGTGATAAAGAATTCCTCAGTGACCTCTCAAAATTATGCAAATTGATATCTCTTTAAATGGCTGCTGGAGCCTCTAAATTTAACTACTAGCTTACAAAACACACACACACAGAGGATAGAAGAACATAATGAATGGCACTGAGAGAATGTCACCAGCAAAATCCAGACTGTGAGAGCTTCCATGGGACAAGTAGTATTTTTTAAAAATTAACTGTAAGGAAGAGAGAGAAATGTTAGGAAAACATGTAGATTAAGAGATGTAAAACACATATTTAACCAGTCACAAGGTGTGGTGGAGAAGGAAATGGCGACCCACTCCAGTATTCTTGCCTGGAGAATCCAGGGATGGGGGAGCCTGGTGGGCTGCCGTCTATGGGGTCACACAGAGTCGAACACGACTGAAGTGACTTAGCAGCAGCAGCAGCAGCAGCAGCACAAGGTGTGGACCTTCATTGTGTGCATGCATGCACGCTAAGTCAATTTAGTCGTGTCCAACTCTTTGTGACCCCATAGACTGTAGCCCACAAGGCTCCTCTGTCTAGAATTTTCCAAGCAAGAATACTGGAGTAGGTTGCCATGCCCTCCTCTGGGGATCTTCCCGACCTAGGGATCAAACCTGAGTCTCCTGCATTGGCAGGCAGATTCTTTACCACTAGTGCCACCTGAGAAGCCTAATGTCTTGTTTAAAACAGAGTTCTTATTTTTGATACACATACTGAAATAGTTATTAATAAAAAAGTTTGTGATAGTAAATTTTATGTGTCAATTTAGCTAGGTTATGGTGCCCAGTAGTCTGGTCAAATATCGGTCTAGATGTTGCTGTGAAAGTAATTTTTTACAGGTGATTAACATTTCAATTAGTAGATTTTGAGTAAAGCTGATTGCCCTCTGTAACGTGAGTGGGCCTGATCTAATTAGTTGACACCCTTAAAACCAAATACTGAGATTTCCAGAAGAAGAAATTCTGCCTCAAGGCTCTAATAGAAGAAACCCTGCCTGAGTTTACAGCCTGCAGACTTTAGATTCAAGATTGCAATGTCAACTCTTACCTGAAGTTCAGGCTCCAACAACTGGATGAGCCAATTCCTTAAAATAAATCCAGATAGATTATAGGTGGGCCTCCCTGGTGGCTCACAGGGTAAAGAATCCGCCTGCAATCCAGATGACCTGGGTTCGATCCCTGTGTTGGGAAGATCCCCTGGAGAAGGGAAAGGCTACCACTCCAACATTCTTGCCTGGAGAATCCCAGGGACGGAGGAGCCTGGCAGGCTACAGTTCATGGGATCACAAAGAGTCAGACAAAACTGAGCAAGTGAGCACAGCACAGATGATAGGCAGACATATAGACAGGTAAAGATACCAGACACAGATACCTTCTTGGTTCTGTTTCTCTAGAGAACTCTGGCTAATACCTGGTCTGTTGTCTGAGATTGTTTCCAAAGGGGTCAGTAGATAGCTGGGGCAAGATCGACCATAAGTTTATGGCTTTCGATGTTGGGTAGTAGCTGGGGTGTTGCTGCTATTACTGTTGTTGACTTGCTAAGTTGTGTCTGACTCTTGCCACCCCATGGACTACAGCTGGAGATGGAGAAGTTCTCTATACAGTCAGCAAAAATGAGACCTGGAGTTGACTGTGGCTCAGCTCATGAGCTCCTTAATGCAAAATTCAGGCTTCAGTTGAAGAAAGTAGGGAAAACCACTACACCATACATATGACCTAAATCAAATCTTTTATGATTGTGAGGTGATGAATAGATAGTAGCTAGGGTAGTGGTATCTAATATTATGTGTGTTTTAAATTCTCTAAAATAAAAGTAGAAACAAAGTAAAATAAACAAACAAAAAAAAAACCCTCTCATGATTCATGTAATTATTCCCCAGGGTCGTTTGCAAGGCACAAAGGGTTATGTAAGCAAATTATTAACTCAGCTCTATCCAGTATTTATAAGCCCACTTTCCCCCACCCCCACACTTTATCTCCACCCGCCAGTATCAGCGGGATCGACTCCCTGACAAAGCTGCATCACAGGGCTCCAGGGACGGCTTTCACCAGCCAAAGACAGCTCGAGATCCACTTCAAAGGAGGGACCTGCAGTAGGCAAGAGCTCACAGCCCGTCCCTTAGCTCATGAGAGGGGCAGAACTGGCTCCAGAATCTTATTCTCTGCACTTCCGTCCAGAGCTTCCCACAAAAGCTGTTGTTTCCCTGAAGGGGCGCATGTGTGCATGCTAAGTCGCTTCAGTCATGTCCGACTCTTTGTGACCCAATGGACTATAGCCCACCAGGCTCCTCTGTTCACGTACTTGACCACAGCTCAGTGAGAAGAGAAGTCACAGGCTGTCCTCTCCTGACACGTTTTCTGTCTCCCCAACTCATCCCCAACAAACAGTAGCCCCAGCTTTCCTTTGAGTCTTCCTGCATTTTTATGAATGATTCCAGGAACACTAAAGAGTGTAGCTGATAATAACATGGGAACTCCCAGCTGAAAACAGCGAATACTACAGCCTCAACCGTAGGCTGTGAGCCTGCCCAGACTGACCCCATTATCCCCTTCCTGAGGTCCACTCTCCTGACTTAGCATGTGGCCTTATCATGCATTTTCTCTCTTTCCTTTAAAAAGAAACAAAAATGGATTTGTTGGTGTTTTTTTTTTTAATTTGATATACTACGGATTTTTAAAAATACTGGTCAGGAGACACCAGAGACACGGGTTCTATCCCTGGGTCAGGAAGATCCCCAGGAGTAGGAAACGGCAACCTTCTCCAGTATTCTTGCCTGGAAAATTCCATGGACAGAGGAGACTGGAGGGTTACAGCCCATGGGACTGCAAAGACTCAGACACAACTGAGCATGCATGTATGCACATGCATGTACATATAAGCTATTCACAAATAATACACAATAACAATTGTCATTGATGCTTTAAATTTTTACAAATGTTTTCATACAGCAGGTATTTCATAAAGCAAGTTGCTTTTTGTACTCTGCAGTACTTTTTTGAGATCTACCCACATCTACACACATAAGTCTAATGCATTCATTTTCACACCCCTGAACTGTACTCCCTTATATGAATAAATGTACTTCCGTGGACAGAGTCACTTCTCCTGTGATAGATGCTCAGGCTATTTTCAATTTTTCTCTTTTACAAACATGAGTGGAATGACCATTCTTGCAGATTCTTCCTGCGCAGCTGAGAGCCTTCCTCTAGGCCTCTTTTTCACACCCTTGTTTTCCATCTTGCCTCCATCTGCCATCTCAGTTCACTGCTGAGACCTTGATAGAGCAGGCCTGTATTCCTCTGCAGGCGAAGTGCCTCCCTTGGGAAAAGTGAGGGCACACACAGAACGAACGAATTCGCCAAAGAATCATTGGACAAGGCCCGTTTCCTCATAGTGTCATACTTTAAGAATCGAGTTGGGGAACGTAGTTATCTGGATAACTGGCCTGTCTAGACGCAACGGCCACATCTCTCAAGTTCTTGGCAGTATCTAAAAGGGGTCAGTGCACAGACAGCACAGTTAAATATAGACATCTAGGAATAAAAGGCCTAATTAAGAACCAGGAAGTTGCTCTTGGGAAATTTAAACAGTTTGCCAAGGCACCCTTAGCTTTGCCAAAGCCTAATTTGGCAGGAAAATGCTGATGAGAGCCCCAAGCTGAGGAGGGAAATGCAGATTTACCCCTAAATCGCCAGGGCTTGCTGGCTAGCTGTGTTTTTGTCCCTCCTCTCTGCCCACCGGTGCCCCCCTCCCCCNCTTCAAGGTCGTCGCCTCCGAGAAGCTTTCCCTAATCACGCCTCCCACCACTACACCAGCCTTGTATTGTTCACTGTTAGCCTAGGTAGTGTTTTACTTGTCCACCATCTGTTGCCTCCCTTCCCCAGCTAGAATGACAGATCCACGACGGGCAGAGAAGTCATCAGCCTCGGTCACTGCTGTATCGCTTAAGGCCGACAACAGTGCCTGGCACTTAATAGGTGCTTAAAAATGTTAGTTGAATCTTACCTTTCTCAGAGTTCCGCTTTCTCAGGATCTCTTCTCTGAGCAAAAGAATAAGGTCTCTCCTTGGGTGCAGCTCCCGGAGCAGCCCAAGGCATAGCAAGGATGCTGACCACGCCAAGGCGTGTGGGATGCTTTATAGGCCAGATTGTGGCTTTCCTCGAGGCAGTAAGTGACTCAAATCCAGACTCTAAGCATAGCCACCTCACCCGTGACACCTGCTCAGCTTCAAGGCACCAAGAAATCAACAGGTCGGCATCCAGGTTCGGCTCTCTCTGCTTCCCTGCCGTTTGGGAGATGGGTGGGTAGGGAGTACTGTTTGAGAGAGGTTGAGCAAGTGGGTAGGTCCTTCATGATGTGAAGTCGTTTAATAAAGTGTTTGCGAAGCACTTAATATCTATGTTATCCAGTCACAAACACGGTAACAAAATAGTTCCTTGTGATAGGAATGGTAAGAAGCAAAATAAATGGTAGTGAGGGGGTGGAATACCTGGTTATGGGGGCAGTAAGAGAAAGGGAGTGCTGGGAAGACTTGGAGCATGAAGAGCCCACTGAGGAAGAGCCTCTGGAGTAGAGGCAAAGCTGATGCAAAGGCCCTGGGGCTGAAAGAGTCGTGCTATTTGTAGGAATGGAAAGGAAGCCAGTATGGAAGAGGCAGAGGGTGGGTGAGGGGGCAGAAGGTAGGAGGCAAGAAGCAAGAGGTGGACAGAGGCCAGGTCTTGCCCGCCTTGAAGGCCATGGTAAAAGGTTTGTACTTTCTTCTGTGTGGGAAAGCCTCTGGAGAGAGAGTGATATTATTTACGTCTTAAAGTCTCCCTTGGCTTTCTTGTGGAGAATGGACAGGAGGGACTCAAGTGGCAGCAAGGAGACCAGTGAGATGCTGACAGCTCAAAATAAACAATACACCAAAGCAGCATCTCCAGAATTCCTTCAGGAGAGAGGAGATACGGCAGGAGACCTTACTGCTGCTTTTCACGAAAGCATAGTAGTGTATCAACTTGGTAAAATCCACTGTGGAAGAAAGGAAGGAAGGAAGGGAAGGAGAGTGAAAAAATTCACAGTCCACGGAAGTACAGAATTTTGGAAAGGCAGAGTCACTCCCACCTTATCCCAGTTTTCCCCAGAAGTAACCAGTGTCTAGACCAGATTGTGATTTATGTGACCTTAGACAAGTTATTGACCCCTTTCTTTGTGCCTGCATTTCATCTGTTTAATATCGTAAACTGACCCCCACCAGACTTGCTGTGAGGACTAAATGAGTGCACACCTGCTAAGCGCTTGTGCATACTATCCTGTACGCGATAGGAGCTATATAATGTGTGATCTAGTTGTCATTAATTGTTATCAGATCAGAAATGTAACCAAGACGACATTGCTAATCAACTATACTTCAATATAAGGTTTTGTTAAAATTTTATCGATTTATTAAGATATAATTATTTAAGTGTAAGTTTATGGTGTACAATGTGATTAGATACATTTATATAGTCTGAAATTAACCACAGTACAGTTTTTCATTATCTGACACAATAACCATTTCTTTTCTTGTCATGATGGCATGTGAAATCTGTTCTCTGAGCAATTTTCATTTTAAATTATAGCCATAATAATGTGTTAAAATAAATTTTCTTAAACATACAAATATTAATACACTCACTGCATGTTTATTCTTACATAAAAGAGAGCTTATACTTACTACCTCTGGTTGAGTACCAGGTCCTTTTCACTATGTTCTTGGGGACACGGACATCCTTCGAGATTTACATGTACTGGTCGCAAGCGCGATTAGCACGCTTTCGTTCATCTATCTGTATGTCGTACACTGTTTAGGGAGACATTTTGGAGATTGTAGTGAATTAAAACATCTTGTTAGCCTCCCCGTCGGGGAATCGAACCCCGGTCTCCCGCGTGACAGGCGGGGATACTCACCACTATACTAACGAGGATGGAACTTACCTANCAATGGACTATAGCCCACCAGGCTCCTCTGTTCACGTACTTGACCACAGCTCAGTGAGAAGAGAAGTCATAGGCTGTCCTCTCCTGACACGTTTCCTGTCTCCCCAACTCATCCCCAACAAACAGTAGCCCCAGCTTTCCTTTGAGACTTCCTGCATTTTTATGAATGATTCCAGGAACACTAAAGAGTGTAGCTGATAATACCATGGGAACTCCCCATGAATTTACCACCCAGCTGAAAACAGCAAATACTACAGCCTCAACCGTAGGCTGTGAGCCTGCCCAGACTGACCCCATTATCCCCTTCCTGAGGTCCACTCTCCTGACTTAGCATGTGGCCTTATCATGCATTTTCTCTCTTTCCTTTAAAAAGAAACAAAAATGGATTTGTTGGTGTTTTTTTTTTTAATTTGATATACTACGGATTTTTAAAAATACTGGTCAGGAGACACCAGAGACACGGGTTCTATCCCTGGGTCAGGAAGATCCCCAGGAGTAGGAAACGGCAACCTTCTCCAGTATTCTTGCCTGGAAAATTCCATGGACAGAGGAGACTGGAGGGTTACAGCCCATGGGACTGCAAAGACTCAGACACAACTGAGCATGCATGTATGCACATGCATGTACATATAAGCTATTCACAAATAATACACAATAACAATTGTCATTGATGCTTTAAATTTTTACAAATGTTTTCATACAGCAGGTATTTCATAAAGCAAGTTGCTTTTTGTACTCTGCAGTACTTTTTTGAGATCTACCCACATCTACACACATAAGTCTAATGCATTCATTTTCACACCCCTGAACTGTACTCCCTTATATGAATAAATGTACTTCCGTGGACAGAGTCACTTCTCCTGTGATAGATGCTCAGGCTATTTTCAATTTTTCTCTTTTACAAACATGAGTGGAATGACCATTCTTGCAGATTCTTCCTGCGCAGCTGAGAGCCTTCCTCTAGGCCTCTTTTTCACACCCTTGTTTTCCATCTTGCCTCCATCTGCCATCTCAGTTCACTGCTGAGACCTTGATAGAGCAGGCCTGTATTCCTCTGCAGGCGAAGTGCCTCCCTTGGGAAAAGTGAGGGCACACACAGAACGAACGAATTCGCCAAAGAATCATTGGACAAGGCCCGTTTCCTCATAGTGTCATACTTTAAGAATCGAGTTGGGGAACGTAGTTATCTGGATAACTGGCCTGTCTAGACGCAACGGCCACATCTCTCAAGTTCTTGGCAGTATCTAAAAGGGGTCAGTGCACAGACAGCACAGTTAAATATAGACATCTAGGAATAAAAGGCCTAATTAAGAACCAGGAAGTTGCTCTTGGGAAATTTAAACAGTTTGCCAAGGCACCCTTAGCTTTGCCAAAGCCTAATTTGGCAGGAAAATGCTGATGAGAGCCCCAAGCTGAGGAGGGAAATGCAGATTTACCCCTAAATCGCCAGGGCTTGCTGGCTAGCTGTGTTTTTGTCCCTCCTCTCTGCCCACCGGTGCCCCCCTCCCCCGCCCGCCCACCTTCTAGAACAGGGTTAGATTTCCTCCCATGTCGGAGATGCTCCCCCGACTGCTCTAAATTACTAATTTACCAGAAGGAAGAAATCTTTCTAATTCAAAATGCATTTCTGACCCTTCAGACTTGGGAAGGACACGTACCCTGTGTTCACCTATGAGGCCAAACTTCACCTCCCCATGTGAGGTCATAGAGTGGAAATGCCTCTTTCATCCTGATCTAAGGGAGCAGGTGAAGACCAGGTCTCTAGCTTCTCAGCATTTACTGAACTCTTGCGATGTTTTATTAACAGAGCTGAATGGACTCTGTGTGCTTATCTGGGTATATGGCCATGTTCCTAGCAGATTCTCAGGGATTAAAAACAAGCACGAGTTAGGAATGTTTATTCTTCATACAAATAGACATGAGATTCTTACAACTCCATAAAAGCTTTTGCACAGCAAAGAAAACTATAACCAAGGTGAAAAGACAACCCTTTTCAGCCCAAGGAGAAAAATAGTAGCAAATGAAGCAATTGGCAAAGGATTAATTCTCAAAATATACAAGCAGCTCATACAACTCAATGTCAGAAAAAGAAACAACTCAATCAAAAAGTGGGAAAAAGACCTAAACAGACATTTCTCCAAAGAAGACATACAGATGGCTAACAAAATGAAAAGATGCTCAATATCGCTCATTATTAGAGAAATGTAAATCAAAACCACAATGAGATATCACCTCACACTGGTCAGAATGGCCATCATCAAAAAGTCTGCAAACAGTAAATGCTGAAGAAGTTGTGGAGAAAAGGGAATGCTCTTGCACTGTTGGTGGGAATGTAAATTCATACAGCCACTATGGAAGACTTAAAAAACTGGGAATAAAACCACCATATGACCCAGCAATCCCACTCCTAGGCATATACCCTGAGGAAACCAAACTTGAAAGAGGCACACGTATCCCATTGTTCATTGCAGTACTATTTACAATAGCTAGAACGTGGAAGCTACCTAGATGTCCACACTCCTGATATATAAAGTTTTTTGCCACTTTTATGTCTCCAATAACAGGTTGATGGAGGCTATACAGAGCCGTACAGACCTGGATCTGAAACATCTCAGAGCCATCTGACCTCGCCTGTAAAATGGGGTTGTCCGTCTCCTAGGGTTCCTGGGTAGATCAATGGAGATAATGTACTGCAAGGCACTTTGAAAAATACAAAGTGCAATTCAAATGGATTATTGACAGCCCTTTGTTAAGTGTTCGTTTGATTGCTGAATGTCCTTGAGTGCAATGAGGCATCATTCCTTATAAACTGTTTTATAACTCAGACCTTTCCACTAATTCAGGATGACCTTCCCTCCAATCAGGTAGGCTCCTGCGGTTTTACTTCAAAGCCCAGGAAGCTGCTGCTAAGAATTTCGTAGAAAAGAGGAAAGGGCTTTTAGAGGTCACCTTGCATCCCACCTCCTGCCCCAGTCCCCCAGCAGGGGTCTCCTCTGCATCCCCCATCCCCTCCCCCCAACCCCGGCTCCGGATAATCCCCAGAGACTTCTTGGAAATGGTCCATGAGAGCAGCTTCCCAGGACACCAGTAGCAGCTCCTTTCTATTGAGGGCAGTGAGACCAACATGAATTCCATGGAGTCAAAACTCACTTCTACCACTGGCTCCAGGAATGGTTTTAACATTTTTTAAACAGTTTCTTAAGAAACTTTTAAGTAGCATTTTATGACATGTGAAAATTTTATGAAATTTAAACATCAACGTCCACAAAGTTTTATTGCAATATATGCATTCGTTTTCATACTTTCCATGGCTGCTTCCACGCCATATGGCAGAGTTGAGTGGCTGCTACAGAAACCTCACAGCCCGCAAAGCTATTTACTGTCTCTTTAAAGTATTTACTGTCTCTTTAAAGAGAAATTTTGCTGACCCCCTACTTTTAGGGTTACAGTAGCAATCCCAACCTCTCTTAAAACGTGTGGAAAATGTTTTCATGTCCCTGACTCACCCTACCAAACCCTTTTAAGGGCTTCTGATGGTTCAGGTGCTTGCTGAGCACTAGGAGGATCTTTTAAAATTGTTAATAAGAGACTAGATCTTAAATGTTCTCACCACCAAACAACAATAAAACATACAGAGAGACACAGTAGGAATTCAGAGGAAAGGAAGGAAGCGTTTCAAAGAGATTTCACAAAAGTAAATTTTAACTTGAACTTAAAGAATGAGATAGGTTTCAGAGTGTTGGAAAGAATTAAGAGGTTTCCCCCCCCCAAGCATAACTCTCAGGTTCTGTCCCTTGGTCAGGAAGATCCCCTGGAGAAGGGAATGACTACCCAATCCTATATTCTTGCTTGGAGAATTCCATGGACAGAGGAGCCTGGTGGGCTACAGTCCATGGGGTTGCAAAAGAGCTGGACATAACTTGGTAACATCACTTCACTTTATTTAAAGCATGATTCCTATTTAAAACCCTGGAGTCAGGAAAGCTTACAGAATGTCCAGAAGGATCACTGGTTCATCCAAGACTTAGACGATGCAACAGGCTGATTTCAGTTACTGGGATAAAGCAAGGACAAAGCAAGGATAAAGTGGACAAAGCAAGGACCCTCAGGGCCTTCCCTAATGGACCAGTGCATGAAATTTTGCCTTTCCATACGGGGAGTACAGGTTTGATCCCCGGTCGGGGAGCTAAGATCCCACATGCCTCGTGGCCAAAAAAACAAAACATAAAACAGAAACAACATTGTAACAAATTCAAAAAGACTTTAAAAATGCTCCACATCAAAAAAAAAAAAAAAAGCAAGGATCCCCACCTTGGTGTAGATTATGTTCCAGTGCCCACATGCCTGCAGTAAAAGGTTCACAGAGGATAAGAAGGGACCCCAGGATGGGAGCAGTTTCCAGGCAGAGTGGAATGCCCCCCTGAGGAGCCCCCAGCCTCTGGCCAGTGCCACTCACTCAAGGGCACTGGCATCATGATTAGAAACAGGTGGCACCTGGCCCTGCCCTTCAGCATTGCTGCACACTCAACCTTGGGCATTTCACCCTGAATGGGTGCCTCTGTCTTTTCATCTTTAAAAATAGGGGGTGAGACCAGATTCCCAAAGAAGGAAAATGACAGTGAGTGGTCAAACTACCATATAATTGTGCTCATTTCACATGCTAGCAAGGTAACACTCAAAATCCTTCAAGCTAGGCTTCAGCAGTACTTGAACCAAGAAACTCCAGAAGTACAAGTGGAATTTAGAAAAGGCAAAGGAACCAGAGATCAAATTTCCAATATCCATTGGATCATAGAAAAAGCAAGGGAATTCCAGAAAATCTACTTCTGCTTCATTGACTACACTAAAGCCTTTGACTGTGTGGATCGCAACAAACGGTGGAAAATACTTAAAGAGATAGGAATACCAGGCCACCTTACCTGTCTCTTGAGAAACCTGTATGCAGGTCAAGAAGCAAGAGTTAGAACTAAACATGGAAGAATGGACTGGTTCAAAGTTGGGAAAGGAGTACCACAAGGCTGTGTATCATCGCCTTGCTTACTTAACTTCAATGTAGAGTACATCATGCAAAATGCCGGGCTGGATGAATTACAAGCTGGAATCAAGATTGCCAGGAGAAACGTCAACAATCTCAGATATGCAGATGATACCACCACTCTACTGGCAGAAAGTAAAGAGGAAGTAAAAAGCCTCTTGATGTGGGTGAAAGAAGAGAGTGAAAAAGCTGATTTAAAACTCAACATTCAAAAAATGAAGATCATGGCATCTAGTCCCACCACTTCATAGCAAATAGAAGGGGAAAAAGTGGAAGCAGTGACAGAAATTCTTTTCTTGGGGTCCAAAATCACTGCAGATGGTGACGGCAGCCACGAAATTAGAAGATACTTGCTCCTTGGAAGGAAAGCTATGACACACCTAGACAGCATATGAAAAAGCAGAGACATCACTTTGCTAACAAAGGCCCATATAGTTAAAGTTATGATTTTTCCAGTAGTCATGTTCAGGTGTGAGAGCTGGATCACAACGAAGGCTGAGTGCCGAAGAACTGATGCTTTTGCTCTGTGGTGCTGGAGAAGACTCTTGAGAGTTCTTTGAACTGCAAGGAGATCCAACCAGTCAACCCTAAAGGAAATCAACCCTGAATATTCACTGAAGCTGAAGCTTCAGTACGTTGGCCACCTATTGAGAAGAGCCAGCTCACTGGGAAAGACTCTGATGCTGAGAAAGATTGAAGGAAAAAGGAAAAAGGAGAGGCAGAGGATGAAATGGTTGGATGGCATCACCTGCTTAATGGACATAAGTCTGAGCAAATTCCAGGAGACAGTGGAGGATCCTGCTGTGCTACAGTCCCTGGGATTGCCAACAGTCAGACATGACTTAGCAGCTGAACAACAACAAGGATCAACTCTAACTCAGTTCGCTGATGGTGCGTGAGTGCATTCTAAGTCACTTTGATCGTGTCAGACTCTTTGCAAGTCTGTGGGTTGTAGCCTGCCAGGCTCCTCTGTCCATGGGATTCTCCAGACAAGAACACAGGAGGGGGTTGCCATGTCCATCTCCAGGGGATCTTTCAGACCCAGAGATCGAACCTGCACCTCCTGAGGCTCCTGCATTGCAGACAGACTCTTTACCGCTGAACCACTAGGGGAGCCTCCATGATGGTAGTTACATTTTGATTTTCAAACAAAACTAGCATTTGTAGCAGAAGAAGATCTAGATAACTGCTCATTTTGTTTTATTTACAAGTTGCAATTGTGTTTATTTTTCTTATTTTGCTGATTTAAGTTCTCAAACTGTGTTTCTTTTTTTAAAACGTACTATGCATGGTTCTGAGCTTCAAGGATCTACAATCCAGTGAGAAGTAGGGTGCACACAGTGGTTAAGAGCATGGACCCAGAAGGCAGATTACCTGGGCTTGGACCCTAGCTCTGCCAGGACCAGTGCCCCGCCCACTGGGGAAGTCACCTGACCTGCCGGTGCCTGTTTCCCGGTGAGCTGGGGGAGTGACGGCACTAACCACAAAGCTGTAAGGCAGTGCCTCGCTGGCAGGCTGCCCATGGACTTATTCTTTTAGGCAAATAGTAAACATATGTGACAAAGGCAGCACAGAGAAGTGGGATGCAGTGTGGCTGAGGCAGTGAGCAGAGTCTGCACGGGAAGAACTGTGCTACTAAGTGAGTGTGTCTGTTTGGCAAAGACGAGGCTTCGTGGGTATTGGAGGAGAAGCAGGTGTCTTCCCAGCAGACAAGTGGGATGGTGGTATTTTAAGGAGCTGAAGCTCTGTAAGCAAAGATGTCCCCAGTTGACCCGATCTTCCCCCAGCCATGCCTCCGTCTCCCCCGCTCCTCACCTCCCTGAATAGGACTCCTTCCCTTCCCCACCCAACCAGCTGGTCAAGATAGAAGCACTGGCGTCTTCCTTGCCTCCTGCCTCCAGGATACCCCCCACCTGGTCATCTGATTTACATCCCACACATCTCTCAAGTCCATCATCTCTCTCTCTCTTTCTCTATTCCTCCATCTCTCCATCTCCATTTATACTTCTAGATCTTTCTGTATCTTTGTGTCCATCTGCATCTCTACAGGGTTCCCAGGTGGCTCAGCAGGTAAAGAATTACCTGCAATTCAGGAGACACAGGAGACACAGGTTCGATCCCTGGGCTGAGAAGATCCCCTGGAGGAGGGCATGGCAACCCACTCCAGGATTCTTGCCTGGAGAATCCCATGGACAGAGGAGCCTGGCGGGCTACAGTCCATGGGGTCACAAAGAGTCGAACATGACTGAGCGTGCACACACATATCTCTACACCTCTCTCATGGCCTCCCCTTGCTCCCAAGATCAAATCCCCATCTGTGGGGTCAGTTCCCTCCCTGCACCCTGCATTCCAGCAGGGTAGATTTTTTTCATGTCTCCAAATGCTTCCTGTTTCCTCTGTCTGGAATGTTCCTTCCCAGTCACCTCTCCTGCTCTCCTTGCAACTAGCAATACTCACCCTTCAAGTGGCAGTTTTAATGTCACCTCCTCAGGGACACATCCCTAACTCCTGCACTTGGCTGACACTCTCTCTAGCTTCAACATACTTACCACAATGAGAATAAATTGATTATTTGTATACTTCTTGTGTATAATCTTAAATTCCACTAGGGCAGGGATTTTTTTCTAGTATCTTTTGCACTGATAAACCCCAGCCCCTAAAGCAGTGACTGACAGATAGCTAGGCACTCAGAAAACAAATACTGAATGGCCATCTTTTTCTCCCTATACAGTGAGCTCCTTTAGTCTGGGGCTTTGTCAGTCCTGCAGTCCCAGAGCCTGGTTCAGTGCTTGGGTTGTACTAGACATACCATAAGCATTTATTTGACAAATGAGTGAATAATTTTAAAATTACATCTCCCAGTGTGTTCCCGGACTGATTCCTGATACTCTGATTTGCGGTCTGAATAGCAGGGAGCAGTGCCTCCTTGACCTTCCAGGAGGTGTACACCACGCTTCTGTTAATGTGGCCTAAAACGTCAGGAATGCTTTAGCGGTCAGTTCCACTGATCCCTGGTGGCTCAGAGGTTAAAGCGTCTGCCTGGAACACGGGAGACCCGGGTTCAATTCCTGGGTAGGGAAGATCCCCTGGAGAAGGAAATGGCAAACCCACTCCAGTACTCTTGCCTGGAGAATCCCATGGAGGGAAGAGCCTGGTAGGCTACAGTCCATGGGGTCACAAAGAGTCAGACTCGACTGAGCAACTTCACTTCACTTCACTTCCACTAATCCAACCAGAGCATCTTAGAAACAAAAAGGACCTTGGGGCTGAGTTAATTCCGTCTCCATTTGATATTTGAATCCTTTCTGCATCACTCTCATCAGGCCTTCATTCATCCTGAGCTTGAATAGTGGAAGAAGCAATAATTCACTGCTCCAGAAGAAACCAACATCATCTTTTGTCACCTCCGCCCATAGAAGTTGTGATTCTGAAGCAGTAATTAGCATCTGTGTGTCCCAGATCTAGTCCCTAAGACACAGACTTTTAAACTATGAATTCCAACCCTTTAATAAGTCTGGAAATCAATTTAATAGGCTCAACAAGCATTTTGTTATGAAAAGGAGTAGACTTGACTAGGCTAGAAAATATCAAAGTAAACTGAACATGATAAGAGAGTGCTGGTGTTTTCTGCGGTGATTATTTCAGTTACATATGTATGTTTCTGTATATCCTGAGTTGAGCTAGAAAATGTCCTTCTTACTATAGGTAACAGCCAGGCAATTTGGAAAGTCACAGTCCTGGAGAGTGAGTAGACAGATGCTCTGGCCTGACGGCCCTTCCAGCCCACGGAGGCCAGGCACCGTGGCTGCTAATACTGTATCTCCCCAGCCAAACCTCCCCAGCATATTTCTCCCCTTTCCCCGTGTGACGGGGTTGTTAGCTGGTGCCCTTGGCATCTTGTCTGCATCACAGTTATCAAGTGACTTCAGGAAACGAGAGCGACATACTAGCTGCCACATTTCTTTCTCATAGGTTGACTTCTCAGGACTTTGACCCAAGAATATCAAAGGCAAATGGAGGAAGACAAAGAGGAGGCTGAGGGAGGGGGGGGAGTTCCTTCTTCCCACCTTGTTCCAGCGCTCACTACATTGTCTTCAAGGCACTCACAGAGTAACCCTTCCATGACCAACTCTTGTCCAGCATGCACAACACGCTGACCTGTCCATAGCCTGTAAAATCAACTTCCTCTCCATTTTGAAAAATAAACACATGGCCTAGCCAGCACTTTTTCCTTAACACGTCTTCCTTTCTCCAAGAGTCTTCTAATTTCAACCAGTTATAATTTCAGAATCTCATCTTCAAGTGGCCCCAGCCACCTGCAGCATCATTCATTTATTGCTGAGGTCTGAATTCAGAGCAGCTGCAGGTCTCTCACAAGCTCCCCGGCTTCTGCCATCACTTGGCGGCACTCCTTCTTTCTCTTCATTGTTCCATCATCCTCTTTGTCAGAGAAAACAGAAGTAGGGCTCTCTCAGCTCGGCCTGCTCTAGGCCATCGAGCTTGGATGTCACCATCACTCCAAGCTCCGGGCCTGTCGCTCTCTCCCTGGCCTCACCCGGGGCTTCTGCAAGGCCTTTCTGTAGTGTTTCGCATGCCTCAGCTCCTCTCCCCAGCAGGACTGTTACCGTCACTCTGGTTATTGTTGTTCAGTGGCTCACTCTTGTCTGATTCTTCATGACCCCATGGACTGCAGCGTGCCAAGCTTCCCCGTCCTTCATTACCGCCCAGAGCTTGCTCAGACTCATGTGCTTTGAGTCGATGATGCCATTCAACCCTCTCATCCTCTGTCACCCCCTTCTCCTCTTGCCTTCAGTCTTTCCCAGCATCAGAGTCTTTTCCAATGAGTAGACTTTTGGCATCAGATGGCCAAAGTATTAGAGCTTCAGAATCAGTCCTTCCAATTCAAAATTGATTTCCCTTAGGATCGACTGGTGTGATCTCTTTGCTGTCCAAAGGGCCCTCACCAGTGTCACAATTTGAACACATCAGTTCTTCGGCGCTCAGCCTTATTTATGGTCCAAGCCTCACATCCGTACATGCCTACTGGAAAAACCATAGCTTTGACTACACGGACCTTTGTTGGCAAAGTGATATCTCTGGGGAGCATGCTTTTTTCTCAGTTTTCTGCAAGAGTCCTTTTAAAGCTTGAGGTCATGCAGTCCATCACGGCTAACTTGGAGTCTCTAAATATTTCCCCACTTCCTCCCCGCTCAGAACCTGCTGTGAAGACAGAGTGGAGTTTGTTTCTGAGAGCCTCTCCTGAAACTCTAATACTTTGGCCACCTGATGCGAAGAGCTGACTCACTGGGAAAGACCCCGATGCTGGGAAAGATTGAGGGCAGGAGGAAAAGAGGGCGACAGAGGATGAGATGGTTGGATGGCATCACTGACTCAATGGACATGGGTTTGGGTGGACTCCAGGAGTTGGTGATGGACAGGGAGGCCTGGTGTGCTGTGGTTCATGGGGTTGCAAAGAGTCGGACACGACTGAGCGACTGAACTGAACACTGTCAGGAATGGTCCTTCCTGGAAAGGTCACATGTCACAGAAACACACAGTGAGCTGTTTTCTTTCCAGGCTTCCTGACCTGTGCCTTCCTCATGGTATGTGTCCAATCAGATCCAAGTTTTCACTTCTTGTTGAGCTAGAACCCTGGGAGGACACAACCCCTTTCTTTTTGTGGACAGAATATCAGGCCTAATAATAATGATTTAACCTTGTTGCCTCTATCCCTCTGGGAGACAAGTATGCAATCCAGTGAGCTTATCAGAAAATCACTGATTGCAGCTGGGCAGGCTGAAAAACAAAAGTTGAAGATTTCTCTTTTCAGCTTTTTCTAAAAGAGCCCTTTTTGAGTAATAATAATAGTTGTTAAATCTTACTGAGTGCTGATTTTTTGCCAGCCAAGTTTCTAAGCACTTGAAATGTATGATTTCATTTAATTCTCCAATAGCGTTTTGGGACAGGACGCATTATTACTTCCATTTCACAGATGAAGACACTGAAGCAGAGAGGTGCAACTTGTCCATGATCATAGAAGAAGTAAATGCTGGAGATATGATCAGAACACAGGCCACCCAGCTCATAGTCTGTGCCTTAGCCACCATGTCATGTCAACAAACATCCTTGACCTTGAAATTATTCCATCAGTCATTTTAAGCCTATTCCGGGCCATATATTTATATCCATTCCATATTCTTCGTACTAGTTTCACCTAGGATTTGGAACATACACATGTCTTCTTGAATTTTGATGATAAACTCATGAACACGTCTACTTTTATGCCAGAAATGTCTGCTTTCTCTATCTACCTCTATAATGTTTCTTATGGCCCCCCATGCATTGCAGTAATTTGAATGTCCAAAAGGCCCTCAAGAGTCTTCTCCAGCATCACAATTTGAACACATCAGTTCTTTGGCGCTCAGCCTTATTTATGGTCCAAGCCTCACATCTGTACATGCCTACTAGAAAAACCATAGCTTTGACTACACGGACCTTTGTTGGCAAAGTGATATCTCTGGGGAGCGTGCTTTTTCTCAGTTTTCTGCAAGAGTCCTTTTAAAGCTTAAGGTCATGCAGTTCCATCATGGCTGCCTTGGAGTTATTGAATTTACATTTACATTTCAATGAATTCCTGCGGATTAGGGACCATTACTTATTCATTTGTGAGTCTGTTGAATGAATGAATGAACAAATGACTTCTGTGTATTCATTCACATTAGCAATTTTAAATATGTTGGGTAAGCTGACTCTAAGAGAGAAACAGCACCTGTGTTTTTTCAAAAATGATCTACCTTTTCCTGGTGGGGTTGACCTTTCCAAGTAGGCTGCCTGGTAGAATGTTGTCAAATTCCCTTCTCCCACAAATTCTATGCGGTTTCACAATGAGAGATCCACTCCTTTGACCTACACTTACCAGCCATTTGTATGGTAGTGAGACCCCTCCAAAGAAAGATTTCACAGAGCCTGGAGAAGAGAGCATGAAGGCCGTGAAATCTAAACAAAGGAACACACACAGCCTCCGAGAACGGCGAAGAGCCAGCTGATGCACCAGGGCTGGAAGCCGTGCGTTCCACAAGCAGAAGACCCTTGAATAACAGAAGAAGGGACCCAGTAGGGCCCTGTTAGGTGATTCTCAAAACACTTTTCAGTAAGATGTAGGCTCCTACTTTTGAAGCAGAGAAGAAACTCAAACCAAATCAGCTTCTTTAAAAATGAAAGCAGTTGATCAAAGCAGTTCTCTAAGAAAATAGCCTCAAAGGCCTGGGTTAAAAATCTGAGGAATTAGACCAATTGAGGTCAATTTCAAACGTGCTGTGTGTATCTATAAAGACGTGGCCCAAATTGCCTTGTACTTATCAGGAAAGACCTGAGCAGGCTGAAGAGGCCAGCTGCACCCCAAGTGCCACTTACGAGAACCTGGCCCCGGGTTTACCTTGGCCCAGTGCCCACTCCTCTTCTCCGCACATTTCTGATTTTCCTGCAATTCACACCTGGTGCTGGCTTGAGAAATAAAAGTTTGCTGTTATCTTGAGTGATTTAGCCCTTCTCTCCACGTTGCCTTTAAACAAAACAAAACAAAACAATTCCATCAGCTTGCTAGGCAACAGCCTTCCATCCCACTGCCCACCCCCAACCCTCACCCCACACCCCCAGCCCACCCCAGGTCTTGCTTCTGCCTTTCACTCTCTCTGGGGATGGTGGGCCAGCAATTTCAGCTCCCTCGGCCTCAGTTTCTGCATCTGGGCTTAGGGATTTAGGGGTGGGGGCAAAGGAAGTGATTATTTCATTAGTAAAGTGCTTTGTAACATTTCATTATCCATTAGCATCTTTCTTCCCTTCTTCCTCCCTGGGATATTTTGAGAACTAATGAGATAATGGTCTGCAAGTGGTTGGAGCCCCTCAGAGGGAATCAGATGGTACCCAGGACACGGGCCCCACTTCCTGGGAAAGTACTTCTGGTCATTAACAGTGCTCACATGCTTAGATCCACAGAGTGCTCTCACGCAGCAGCGGCAAGCCGCAGACATTGCCTCCCAGTCAATTACCACAGGAAACATCCACGTTATTTGCCGGTTTCATTCTGATCATCAAAGCAAATGGAAATGGCAACCCACTCCAGTATTCTTGCCTGGGAAATCCCATGGACAGAGGAGCCTGGCAGGTTACAGTCCCTGGGATCACAAAAAAGTCGAATACAACATAGCAACTAAACAACAATAAACATATATGCCTAACAAAACAGTGTATATATACTAATGAATATATAACTAATTATATATAAATATCACATATATATATATGGGCAAAAAGTAGGTATATAGTCAATCACAGTTCCTGTCTCAATAAATAGTAATTGGTATAATTAAAAAAAAAAACGGCAAATGGATAAAGCAAATCTATGGTAATCCTGCATGAGACCAAGAATTTCACATTTTTAAATGACAAATAGCAAATAAATAAGAAACAGAAACCCACTCTATTCTAATCCATAAGTAAGAGGTGGCACAATGTACTTGCAGTAAGAATGCTAAAATAATAATAATAAATCCAAATTATTCATTGGATAAAATCCATTTGTGTGCAGGGTTAGGGGTGCTCATCTTCCTGGATGTCTCTGAGAAGCACGCCACAGAAAGCGAGTTCACTGGGGCCACAGAACATGAAAAGACAAGATGGGGTTCTCTAACAAGCTCACAGAGATCAACCTAATTACTGATCGATTTGGAGTGGTGGCAGATTAGGAAATCTTTTCCAGCATCTCTGATAAAATTGACAGGCAAGTTTGGCACAAATAAGTGGGTAGAAAGGGAGGCTGGGAGGGAGAGACAGAGAGAGATGAATCTCAAGCAAGGAACTCTTATCTCTGGTTGGTAGATTTTTGAGGACAGCCCAGTCTCCAGTTTCACAGCTTTGCAAAATCTAACTGTCTTCCACTGAAATACTTCATTTCAGAATCCCACAAAACGATTTTGTCTCCTGTTCATTTGTGTTAGCAGTTTAGAGCCTGACATCCATCCAGGCAGTGCAGGCTATGGGAACTAGGGAAATAATGTTAGAGAGCTATTTAGATTTCTGCTTTTCACTCTACAAATATAAGGGGAAGATTTTAAATATTAATGGAAGAAATAAAATATGGATAAAAAGGTATTCATACTCGGTTTTTATGGAATAATCATTGCAAACCTTTTCCAAATCTTTCTCTTAATTTTGCTTCCAATATTGTAGTAGCCTCTCTTTAGTTTTTATGGCTACATTCACTCTATAGCATTATGTTGGGCAAAGAATTTGAACACAAACAGCTCCCACTACGGCTCTCAGCTCTTGTGTTCTGACAGTTGGGAAGTAGGTGGCAAGTAATCTATTACAAATAATGAAGAATTGAAGTTTATCAATGGTTTATTATACAGCATGTAAACAGAGTATTTCAAGCTTATTGCCATAAAGGATATCACTCACTCATCCAAATTCCAATTTGATTTTATTTTTGTTTCTTCTCTTTTGGATCAAAGAGTTGAATTAATTCTACTCTTAAGTTCGTGATGCACTCATCAATCCACAAAACATCCCTCTTTTATCTTATAATGGTTTTCTCTCCTACTTCCTGATCCCCACTCCAGTCCCCCCCACTCCAAACACCCTCACTCCTATTTTTATACCTACTTGGTGGGGCTTCCCGGGTGGCTCAGTGCTAAAGGATCCTCCTGCCATTGCAGGAGATTTGGGAGACTCGGGTTTGGTCCCTGGGTCGGGAAGGAGGAGGAAATGGCAACCCACTCCAGTACTCTTGCCTGAAAAATCCCATGAACAGAAGAACCTGGTGGGCCACAGTCCATGGGGTCATAAAGAGTCAGACAAGACTGAGTGACTTGGGCACACACACAAGCAAATTGTTGTTCCTCAGTTCCTCAGTCATGTCCAACTCTTTGCGACCCCATGGACAGCAACGCGCCAGGCTTCCCTGTCCTTCACCGTCTCCTGGAGCTAGCTCAAACTCATGTCCATTGAGTCGGTGATGCCATCCAACCATCTCATCCTCTGTCGTCCCTTTCTTCTCCTGCCCTCAATCTTTCCCAGCATCAGGGTCTTTTCCAATGTGTGGGCTCTTCGGAACAGATGGCCAAAGTATTGGAGCTTCAGCTTCAGCATCAGTCCTTCCAGTGAATATTTAGGGTTGACTGGTTTGATCTCTCTGCTGTCCAAGGAACTCTGAAGAATCTTCCAGCACCACAATTTGAAAGCTTCAGTTCTTTGGATCTCAGCCTTATTTATGGTCCAGCTCTCATATCCATACATGACTATCAGAAAAACCAAAGCTTTGACTAGACAGACCTTTGTTGGCAAAGTGATGTCTCTGCTTTTTAAAATGCTGTCTAGGTTGGTCACAGCTTTTCTTCCAAGGAGCAAGTGTCTTTTAATAATGGCAAGCCAATTCTTGCTTTGAGAACCCCATGAACAGAATGCACACATATACCTACTTGAATAATACATGGTATTGCTTTGTGTGTGTGTTTACTTTAAAAAGACAGTGTGCTAAACATCTGATTCCCTTTCTTTTTTTCTTTTATCCAATGCTATGCTTTTGCATTCCATCCTGTTCTTGTATGTAAATCTAAGTATGACAGCCGACGGCTAAAGTATTACCAAATCTGCCCTGTCCCTGTGATGGGCTCATGGCCAACTCCAATTCTTTGCTGCAGGGAGTATTCTCAGAGCTGTCCCCTCACAGATTTGTGCCAGGCTGGCTCTGGGGCCTACACCAGGAGCAGACTGCTAAGGCAAAGGATATGATCCTTTCTCCAGTAGTTCAGGAGGGTCCCCATTTCCCTGAATCCCTTTCAGTACTTAGTATTAATAAGGTTTCCAATTTTTGACAACCTCATGATTTTGAAGTGGATCACACTGTCATTGAAATTTGCATTTCTCTGATTACTAGTGAAATGGCATCTCTTCGTATGCTTCTTAGCAATTTGGGTTTCTCCTCTGAACTGCCTAAATCCTTTGTCTGTATTTTCCCTATGTGGGTTTCCTCTATTTTTCTTGCCAACCGGCAGGATTTTCTTGGGGCATTAATTCGTTATTGATTTTTGGACACTGCAAACATCTTTCCCCAGTGCCATCTGTCATGTAGGTTAACTGTTCTGAGTTGAAATCTTTACTTTTGATGTAGTCATACTCATCAATTTTCCTCTTATGGTTTATGCTGTTTTGGTCTTGGTTAAGAAATTCCCTACAAATCTCAGAGCCACAAATATATGTTTCTACATGGTCTTCTATAAAACGTGCATCTTTCCCCTACATTCTTAGGTTGTTAATCCATTTGGAATTTGTTTTTGTATATGTTGTAAGATAGGAACCCCGCCCCCTCCATTATGAGTCAGTTTTCCCAACCGCATCCATTAAATGACCCATCTTCTCCCCACTGGTTTGGGAAGTTCTATTGTACACAACTTTCCCGTGGAAACATGGGTCAATGAATAAGCTCTCTATCTGAGCTCTTTGGCCAGTTTTCATGTTCCTACAGTGCTACCCCACGGTTTTATTATGGTAGTTTTGAAAGACATCTTCATCAATATGTTTTCTTCAATGGGAGAGAAGCTAGAGCAGCAGTTAACAGACCAAGAAATATATGTAACCCCACAGTCTCTCTTATTCTTGTCCATGATGTTCACACTGGTCACCCATGGGAGAGTACCCTACCTGTGAATGTTAGCCTTAATGTATGTCAAAATGGGGGAGGGGGGGGAGAGTAAAACATCTAAGCGATCACATGTTTGCCCCACACAATTCTTTGGAATTAAAATTGTATGTCTTTCAAGATAAGAAAGTCAATATTTTTTACTCTTAATCTTGAAAGTTATTACCTTGGAAACCCATGAAACAATTCTTCTGTGGAAATGAAAGATCTTCAGGGATGACTTTACTGGGTCTCCAAGATTCACAAAGAGGGTAATATGGATGAAGCCCCTGATGGGCAAAGTGCTTAGTAATCTGCTCATTCCAACAACCAACCTATAGTGAAACTGCGGCCCAGATCTCCTGAGACGTCCTTGTCAACTTTACAAATAGGTATCCAACATCTCCTGTGTGCTAGATATCACTGCATGGAGTAGAGAAATGAATAAACAAATATGGCCTCTGCCAAATATTAATTAATGGGTGACTTGTCTCGAATCTGGGATGTATACTCATTCATAAAAGGATGAGCCTATTATGAAGTTGGACAGTTTTAGTCCATCCTATCTACCAGAGGCCAATTCAAATACATTTTACACAGACCAGCTGGGAATCACTAAAAATTCTGACTAGATATTGCCATGTTGGATCTACCGGCCAAATATAGACCTTGTCTCTAACTCAGATGAGACAAAATAGCATGCCAAGAATGTCCTTCCAGAACAGGAATGAGCCTAAAACTGCACTAGAGTTTCAGGACACTTGCAGCTGAAGAATTTCCAGATAAAGGAAAGCACAGAATATTCAGGTACAGAGTGGGGAAAGGAGGGAAAGAAAGGAGGGAGAGAGGAATAGAGGGAGAGGAAGGAAGGAAGGGGAAATAAAAGAAAATAGAAAGAAAAGGACAAGGAAAACCTGGGACTCAGCTGGGAGTAAGACCGAGGGAAAAAGACCGGAGAAGGCAATGGCACCCCACTCCAGTACTCTTGCCTGGAAAATCCCATGGACAGAGGAGCCTGGCAGGCTGCAGTCCATGGGGTTGAGAAGAGTTGGATGCGACTGAACGATTGCACTTTCACTTTTCACTTTCATGCATTGGAGAAGGAAATGGCAACCCATTCCAGTGTTCTTGCCTGGAGAATCCCAGGGACGGGGAAGCCTGGTGGGCTGCCGACTATGGGGTCGCAGAGAGTCGGACACAACTGAAGCGACTTAGCAGCAGCAGCAGCAGCAGCAGGGAAAAAGACAGCATGTAACAGAGACACCACAAGAAATGTTGTCTCTTCAACATCCCTGATTTCACCAGAACCCAAATTATGTCAACTAAATGTCAGCACTCAAAAAGCACAGATAGGCTGACACATAGAAAGCATTCAACAATTATTAGTATTTTTTAAAGTAATTATTGCTTAGAAATAATGGAACCAAGGAGTGAGTCAAACTATCACCTACAAGTGTGAAATAAACTGAATATTTTTCACATTGTTTATTTTTTGTTTTTCCTTACGTCCTATTCCTGAAGGAATTATCCCATTTAAAAATAATCCATGTAATGTAGATCAAAGCAAAAATAAACAAATAAATAATAAAACGAAAGCTAAGGGAAGGAAAAACAGTTAATATTTGGCTTTTAAAAGTTCAGCATATTCATCTTTTGAATTCTAATTGTCTTTAAAATTATTCAAAATCATCTGGTGGACCAAGAGTAACATGGAAAGATATTGAGAGTGTATTAAAGTTTAAAAGCAGGTTAAATAATGGTGTAACATCATTTAAGAGTTCAGAGCCTAGTCAGTCTGCCTGATTCAAATCTCACCTCTTCCACTGAATAGCTATGAAGCTTTGGGCAATATTTTTAACCACTCCGGGCTTCAGTTTCCCCTCAACTGCAAAATGGGAATAGAAATTAAGCCTCATAGGATTATTGAAATTCTGCAGGGAATTAATACATGGAAAATCAATCTGAACAAATAAAAAGTCAACAAACAGTCATTATTAACAGCACAACAGTATCACCCCATGTCTATCTACCTGCCTAGAAAGTGAGTGAAAGTGAAGTGACTCAGTCATGTCGGACTCTTTGCAACCCCATGGACTATAGCCTACAAGGCTCCTCCATCCATGGGATTTTCCAGGCAAGAGTTCTGGAGTGGGATGCCGTCGTCTTCTCCAAAGGATCTTCCCAACACAAGGATTGAACCCAGGACTCCCACATTGTAGGCGACACTTTACCGTCTGAGTCACCAGGCAAGTTATCTGCCTAGAAAAGTCTGGAAAAATAGACCATAAAATTGTAACAGTCTTTATCTCTGGAAGGTGAGATTATGGATTTTTCTTCTTCTTTCTGATTATCAGCATGTCTCTAATTTTTGTAACCATGAAAATATATTGATTTTATAATAAAGAGGAACAACTTCTTTTTAATTTTTGACAACAGATCTATGAGATGGGTAGGGGCTGGGGAGAATGGGACATACCTGTAATCAAGAGTTACCTGCAAATAAACAATCTAGCAAAGAGGCAAAGTTTTGAGTTCTAGTCCCAAATAAATGGGGAATTAGGGGGCTGATGAGGTGAGAAAAAAAAAATGGTGAGTGACATTCTTTTCGGAAATTTTGTTTTGTGCTCAAGGTTAAGGTTCAGTACAGCAGCAAAACGAACAAAGAAATGAAGTACAGTGAAGGGTCACAGGCACAACCATCAACTGGGTCTGGAGTTTTGAAAGGCACTGGATAATTTCATGACCATTAATAACATCTGCAGTGCTGCTGGGCCGACTAACGGCAGAGGTAATTAGAGCCTGTGCTCCAGGACAGGTGACTGCACGTCAGAGAAGAAGAGCAGAGCCAGGAGGGGCGGGGTCAAGGGGCAGGGCCTTGCCTGAAAGGACTCTACCTAATCACAGCAAAGGGCTGTCCTGGACTGGCCTCTGTGGGCAGATTCTTATCTCACAAAGGAAGCAGTGGGTGTGGCTTGGACATGGATATAAAACTGCCCTGCACTAATATCCTGCAGTGAAATACTTCACACTTCACATACCCAGGATTTAGGCTTACAAAAATACATTCAGTTCAAAGAATTTGTAAAATCCATCAGTTATTAACCCAGCAGTTACCCATCGGTGATTATGGAATAGAGGGACGATTTTCCAGTCACCCAAATTAAGAAGTGATCATTTCAAAACCTTATCTTCCTTCAAAGACAAAGAGAACAATGGGTTTCTTGTGAATATTTTGGTATTTCCTTGCCTCCAAACCAGCTTGCATTGTTCAGTTCTTTAATCAAGATGACTATATTATAAAATGAAAACATGTTTTCAAAGTGAAGGTTTCCATCTAGATAAGTCTCAGAATGAATCTTTCCATCCACAAGGTTTCACCATAGAGAATGCTAAAGGAAAACACTTGTAATGCCACTTGGAAGTTTGTCCCAATAATTTCACCTAAGCAAAAACTAAATTAAATGACTACGTCAGGAGACTTCTTTTCTTTTTCAAAGAAAGTTAGACTTCCTAGAGTAATGGAAATGAAAACAAAAATAAACAAATGGGACCTAATTAAACTTAAAAGCTTCTGCACAGCAGTAAAAACCACAAACAAAATGAAAAGACAACCTACAGAACAAGAGAAAATATTTGCAAATGATGCGACTAACAAAGGATTAATCCTCAAAATATGCAAAAAGCTCACCCAGCTTAATATCAAAACAACAAACAACCCAATCAAAAATGGTGGGTGGAAGATCTAAACAGATGTATCTCCAAAGAAGACAGACAGATGGCCAAAGACACGTGAAAAGATGCTCAGCATCACTAATTATTCAGTTCAGTTCAGTCGCTCAATCGTGTCCCAGTCGCTCAGTCGTATCCGACTCTTTGCGACCCCATGAATCGCAGCACGCCAGGCCTCCCTGTCCATCACCAACTCCCGGAGTTCACTCAAACTCACGTCCAACAAGTCGGTGATGCCATCCAGCCATCTCATCCTCTGTCATCCCCTTCTCCTGCCCCCAATCCCTCCCAGCATCAGAGTCTTTTCCAATGAGTCAACTCTTCACACTAATTATTAGAGAAATGCAAATCTAAATCACAATGAGGTATTACCTTACTCCAGTCAGAATGGCTATCATCAAAAAATCTACAAACAATAAATGTTGAAGAGGTTGTAGGAAAAAGAGAACCCTCCTACACTGTTGGTAGGATTGTAAATTGATACATTCACTATTGAAAACAGTATGGAGATCTTTTTTAAATAACTAAAAATAGAGCTACTGTATGATCCTGCAATTGTACTCCTGGGCATATATCAGGAGGAAAGCATGATTTGAACAGATACATGCACCCCAATGTTTATAGCAGCACTATTTATAATTGCCAAGATATGGAAGCAACCTAAGTGTCCATGGACATTTGAATGGATAAAGAAGATACAATATAAATATGCATGGAATATTACTCAGCCATAAAAATGAAATAACATGGATGGACCTAGAGATTATCATACTAAGTGAAGTAAACCAGAAGACAAATATCATATGATACCACTCATTCAGTTCAGTTCAGTCGCTCAGTCGTGTCCGACTCTTTGCAACCCCATGAATCGCAGCACGCCAGGCCTCCCTGTCCATCACCATCTCCCGGAGTTCACTCAGACTCACGTCCAAAGAGTCAGTGATGCCATCCAGCCATCTCATCCTCGGTCATCCCCTTT
>SJYX01020376.1:392290-485420 GCA_006410675.1 Oreotragus oreotragus
TTATATGTATATGTTAAACATATTATTCAAAATGTGTTCATAATGACATAATTTAGTAAATTAAAGTATTTTGAGAGCCATGGACTGCTTAGGCCTCAGTTTCCAGTCTTTGCTAGGTTCCTGTAAGGAACAAGGAAGGGTGGAGGACCAAAAAGTCAGTCTACAGATATGCAAGCCCCTGGAAAGCCTCAAAGACTGGAGGTACAACACACATGTGAACGCAGGGCTGGAGGTTGAGGATGAATACTAGAATTTTACTGGTTAAAATCTATGCAATGAATAATTAGACTCAGATTCCATCTCTCAACATACTCAGCCAGAAAGCTATCCTTTTTTTATCCCAGAAGATTGGAAGGTTTCCCTCTGGAGAAACGGAGCCAAAAGGATCTGGCCTTGGAGACACAAAACTTAGCTGAAAACCTTGTTTAAGTGAGTTCCTTCTCCCTCCCCCACAACCTCTCACCTTGTTCAGCTCCTACAATTCTAGCTTCCAGAGTTGGAAGAGTTGTAATCACTCCCACTCGAACTCCCAGCCCAGAGTCCTCTAATAACTAGTGCCTGAAGAAATGAAATGACCCCAAAAAAGAACATCTACAAACTTTAATTTCAATAGAAAGGATTGACAATAAAGTTGAGGAACTCTTCCAAAAAGTAGAACAAAAAGGTACAAAGTTGCAGAGAAAAGATAAGAAAATGTGAACATCAACCAACATATGAGTACCAAAAGTTCCAAAAGGAGAAAAAATAAAGAAAAAAAACAGGAAAGGGAGAAATTATTAAAGAAATAACACACAAAAAAAAAACTCCCCAAATTAGGGAACACAAGTGTACAGTTTGACAGGGCCCACTGAGTACCCAATAAAATGAGTAATAAAAATCCATCCTGAGTCATTATGGGTGAAATTTCAATAGAATAAAAATAAAAAGAAGATCCTAACAGCTTTGGCGGTGGGAGCAGGAGGAGGAGGTACATATAAAAGAATCAAGAATATCACCACACTTTTCAATGGCTGCAATGAAACTTCATTGACAGTGGAGCAATGCTTTCAAGCATGCTGAAGAAACAATATCTGCTATGTAGAGTTTTCTACCCAACCAAATTATCAATCAAATGTGAGTACAGAATGAAAGTTTACTGAAGCACACAAGTTCATTTTGCATGCACTCTTTGTTAAAGTTCTAGGAGGCTGTGCTCCAGTAAAACAAGCAAGCAAACCAATATGGGAGCCAAGGGAAAGTAGAGTCTAACATAGGATCAAAGAAACTCTTAGAATGATGGGAAAATCAAGAAATAAAAATAAAGTCCTGTTATCTAGAGATTTGTAGATGAATACCAGAAGAAATAAAGGCCGAAACCTGAAGTGATTGCCTCAGGAGAATGGAACCTGGAATTGAGTAAGTGTAGGGCATTTTGGCTCTTTCTCAACATGTTCTTAAGTACTATTTGATTTTTGAAAGTCTATATATTAAATGCAATTTTTAAATATTTAAGTGAAAAAAATCTAGCTCAAATCTATTCCAGGACACTGAAAAATTTAGTCTTTTTAAAAAAATTTTAAAGCATCAGCTGTAATTTATTTTATAGTTTTGCCACTTAAGCAAAGAAGCATATTAGAGAAAAACTGGAAATGCTAAAGAAATGGAAAAAAAGAAATCACATTACCCAGAACTCCATAGTCCCATTCTAATCATTCCTATACAGGCTTTTCTCATGTAAATTTACAGTTTCCACTGTGGCTTCGATACATCTGTCCTGCTCCCCCCTCCCCACCACATTATACCATCATCAATTTCCAGCTTGCTGCATAGCCTTATCGGGGAAGGCAATGGCACCCCACCCCAGTACTCTTGCCTGGAAAATCCAATGGACGGAGTAGCCTGGTGGGCTGCAGTCCATGGCGTTGCTAACAGTCGGACAGACTGAGCGACTTCACTTTCACTTTTCTCTTTCATGCATTGGAGAAGGAAATGGCAACCCACTCCAGTATTCTTGCTTGGAGAATCCCAGGGATGGGGGAGCCTGGTGGGCTGCCGTCTATGGGGTCACACAGAGTCGGACACGACTGAAGTGACTTAGTAGCAGCAGCAGCAGAGAATTATGACTTTGGCTTGACAACTTTTTGATCTGAGTGTCCCACTCAATAACACGGATTACCCCCTCCCTTCCCTCCTCACACTGCTCTTTTCCCTGTTCTTCAAGCTCTCCAAGCCCATGTTTCTCTAAGGACCTCAGCCCTGGGATGCTCTTCCTCAGGATGGCCCCCTGATTGTCCTTCTTTGAGAAGCTTCTTGTATGCAGCTCCCGCAAGACCCTCCTTTAACCTTAAACTAAAATAGGCCTCATTTTTTTTTTTTCACATCCTGTTTCCATCATAGCAGTTTTTACTCCCTGATCCTTTTCTTTTCTTTTAACCAATCTGTTGTTTTGGTTTGTTTATTTATTTATGGCCTGTCTCCTCAATAGATGGTAGGGTCCACAGAAGCAGGAATTCCACCTTTCTTTTTCCCCACCCCACAACCAGCACAGAGGAAGTACTCAGCGCCTATCTGGGGGGATGAATGAGTGAGTTAACAAGTGACTGACTGATGAATAACTGCTTCAGGCCCCAGAGAGAACCCTGAGGCCAAACAGGGATAATCAGTGAGTCCGGAGATCTGTTTCCAGCCTGGCCACCACCAACCAGGCCATGACTTGGAAGAAGGCACACTTAACCTCTCTGTTTCTGGGTTTCTCACCTGTGAAAGGAGAGGGCTGGAGTAGGTGCCCTCCAGCCTCGGAGGACTGTAACTTTGCAAGTCACTTACTAAAGATTTCTGTCCTGAGTTTTGGAAAATCATCTTCTGGTTCCAGTTCCAAGGATGGAAACCACATACCACCACTATTTGAGTTGTCTGCTGTTGTTTTATTGTTGCTTGATCGAAGTCTGTTTCTTCATTCATTCACTCAACGAGTATTTACCAAGTACTTCTGAAGAAGCATCATCTTACTTTATTAACTTAAGATGAAGCTTCTGATTCCCAATTATATTGCCATTAGCCTGAAGCAGTTCCCCGTTTCTTGGCACCAGGGACTGGTTTCATAGAAGACCATTTTTTACACAGACCAAGGTTGGGGAGATGGTTTCGGGATGGTTCAAGCACATTACATTTATTGGCACTGATTTCTAATCTAATGCCACCACTGATCTGACAGGAGGTACTGGTCCGAGGCCTGGAGGTTGGGGACCCCTGGCCTATAGAACTGGAGTCAGGAATGCTAATCTTTCTTGCAATAGTTGTCAAACATGCCCCCAGCAGTACACTTGGGGGAGAATTGCCTCTTGAGTGCACTGGTCACCCCTAGAAGCACGTTTCACCGCCACTCTGCAGCATCCCCACTCCTCCATCATCTGATCAGCCCACTCTGTGCTCAAGATCAAATCTTCTGGTTCCCATCTGGGCCAGAACCAGCAGGGGAGATACATGATAGAGAAGGGAGACAGAAGCTCAAAGGTGAGAAGATAATCAGATATGCAGAGAAAGAGAGAGGTGGGTGATAAGGTACCAAAAGATATGAATATGGGATCTGACTTTCATCTCAACTTTCATTTTCTCTGTTAATTTCCTCACTTCCATTTCTAATCATGTGACAATACTTCTGGAACAGGGATTTGGATCAAGAATTAATGACCAGTGACTGAAACAAAATATTTAGGCTTTCCTGATGGCTCAGATGGTAAACAATCTGCCTGCAATGCAGGAGACCCAGGTTCGATCCCTCGGTCCAGAAGATCCCCTAGAGGAGGAAATGGAAACTCACTCCTCTATCTTGCCTGGAGAATTCCATGGACAGAGGAGCCTGATAGGCTACAGTCCATAGGGTCACAAAGAATCAGACACAATTGAGCAACTAATACTTTAACTTTCAGAAGTAAAAATGGCAAATTTATAAAGAAAACAGTATAAAAGTTCCTAAGAGTATATTTATTCACTTGCTCACAGAAGAATTAAAGTTTTAAGCTCAGAATTAAAATAGAGCTTGAGATTATGGCCACTGAATAATCCTTGGATCAATAACTAAAATTTATCCTGTGGACTATTTCTATTTCTCCTATTCTGTATTCAAAATTAACATCAATAATTATGTTTTGTCCAACTGTTTGAAGAAAGGCTTCAAACTTAAAACAGAACTCCTAATTTTTTCCCACAGACCTGGTATTTCTCCATGTTTCCCATCCCCAAATAAATAAGTTATAAAACCTAGAAGTTATTCTTCACACTTCAGCAAATCCTATCATTCTCAGCATACAAATCTCTTTCGAATAGGTTGATGTTTTTCTTAGTTCAAAATAGTTGTGTTTAGGATATTAAAAGAAATAAAAAGTAAAATCTACGAAAAGTAAGAAGTCACTAAACAAAAACTATAGGCAATGCTATAATAAGAATAGGTGGATAAGGAAAAGAATCAATTAGAAATCTCAAAAATTTTTTAAAGTCACTAAAATTTTTTTTTTAATCTGTCATTGCTAAGTCATGTCTGACTTTTTGTAAATCCATGGACTGCAGCATGCCAGGCTTCCCTGTCCTTCACTATCTCCCAGAGTTTACCCAAATTTAATGTCTATTGAGTCAGTGATGCCATCCAACTATTTCAGCCTCCATTGCCCCCTTCTCCTCTTGTCCTCAATCTTTCTCAGCATCTGGGTCTTTTCCAAAGAGTTCGCTCTTTGCATCAGGTGGCCAAAATTTTGGAGCTTTGGCTTCAGCATGAGTCCTTCCAATGAATATTCAGGGTTGATTTCCTTTAGGATTGACTGGTTTGATCTCCTTGCTGTCCAAGGGACTTTCAAGCACCACTATTCAAAAGCATCGATTCTTCATCCCTGAGCCTTCTTTATGGCCCAGGTCTCATAACTACTGGAAAAATCATAGTTTTGACTAGATGGACCTTTGTCGGCCAAGTGATGTCTCTGCTTCTTAATAGATGCAATTTAACTTAGATTGGATGTAGTCACAAAGATATTTGGTTATTTAGTGAGAAGGAGCGGAGAAGGCAATGGCACCCCACTCCAGTACTCTTGCCTGGAAAATCCCATGGATGGAGGAGCCTGGTAGGCTGCAGTCCATGGGGTCGCGAAGAGTCAGACACTACTGAGAGACTTCCCTTTCACTTTTCACTTTCATGCACTGGAGAAGGAAATGGCAACCCACTCCAGTGTTCTTGCCTGGAAAATCTCAGGGACAGTGGAGCCTGGTGGGCTGCCGTCTATAGGGTCACACAGAGTCAGACATAACTGAAGCGACTTAGCAGCAGCAGCAGCAGCAGTGAGAAGGAAGATAGTCCTGCAGGAATCACCCAGAATGCAATAGAATTGAAGAAACAAAGAAATTAAACAAATAAAGAAATACTGAATATGAAAGAGGAGTTGAGAGATGAGGTGGTGTGGTAGCCTCTCTCCAAGAGGGACACCATTGATGTCTTCTCCCACTGGAGGCACACGCTACTCTCTTACCATGAGGTGGGTTTTCCCCTGCCCTGGAATAACAACTTTTTATTGCTTTAAAAACATAAAAGATCTCAAGCAAGACAGTAAAACATTGACATTTTGCTCAAATTTGAATGGTGAGTTCTTTTGTGTTTTATTTGAACATTTCAAATGTTAACAAAATGGAATTTTTCAACCAATAATTTATGGAAATCAGTTCTCGTTTCCCCTTACAGTCACAGCGCATACGTAACTCTGCCTGTGTGTGTGTCAGTGACAGTCCTTGTTTGGCTTGGCCCTGTGGGAGGAGAAGTGAGATTCCCACCACTCCCTGAATGTATTCATTTCCATGTGGGTCTCTGATGCTGCCAGATGGAGTTGGGCTGTGCCCCCCACCTCACTCACAAATTTACACAGGACTGGAGAAGAGGTTCCCAAGTAACTGATCATGTTTGATGAAACAAGTTCCCAAATGAAACCAAACTGTATTAAAAAAAAAAAAGTTCTGAGAAGAAATTTACTTAAGCAGGGTGACCCAAACCTGGAGGCTGAAAGGATGTGCTTGCCAGACTAAAGGAAGTTAATGCTAAGGAAAATGGGCAGAGATCAGTAGGAGTGACAAAGGAGCAATGTGAACATGAACGTGAATCCAGCTTCTCCAGGGCTTCTCCTGACCATCAGCTGGACCACAGCACCAGCTGTCTTCCAGGCCAGGTGAAGGCCAAGCAGGTTTGGATGTCCTCAGCCTCCATGGACCCGTGCTGATCCCCTCTTCTGGTGGATGGCCACAGGTAGGCAAAACAGGGGCTGACTGATAGGCAAGTCAAGTCTAATCCATTCCAGTGATTCTCAGGAATATTTTGGGAGGAAAACTCAAGAAAACTCTGAGCTTTCTGCTGATTTGACAGGTCAGGTTTGGGCCTTTGTGATTTGGGGATGTGAGAGCATTCACATCTTATTTTGGAGACACAGATAGATGATGGCCAGGTTTTGGGCTATTGACTTAATCATATCCATCATCTATACACTTGGTGAAGGGGAAGCAGAGCTGGAAATATTGCAACACAGGGACTTCCAGTGTAGTCAGTGAGGCCTTGCCAATCCACCCTGTTTAATACTGACCCCCTCAACCTGTGCCCCTCATTGCCCTCCCCATTGTATTTTCTCAGTAGGACTCATGCCTTAATTTTTTCTTAATTGGAATCTTTGCTTTTCTTTTTATTTTTTAATTGAAAGATAATTGTTATCGTTTTATAGAATTCTGTTGTTTGTGCACCTATGGCTGATTCATGTTCATGCCTCAACTTTTTTAAGTACTTACTTTTTTTTTCCTCTCTCCAACTAGAATAGAAACTCCATGAAGTCCAAAATTAACTGCTGTTCTCACTTCTGGTTCATAAGTTTTAAAGCAGCGCCCAGTACAAGGTATGAGCTCAGTAAACACTGGAATGAATGATTGAAACTGTGCTAGGTTTAGGAGAGTCAGACATCACGTATGTCAGAAACACATCTCACATACACATATATACACATATATACACACATATACACACTCAGGCTTCCCAGATGGTGCTAGTGGTACAGAACCTACCTGCCAATGCAGGAGACATAAGAGACACAGGTTCAGTCCCTGGGTCGGGAAGATCCCCTGGAGAAGGGAATGGCAACCCACTCCAGTATTCTTGCCTGGAGAAGTCCATGGACAGAGGAGTCTGGAGAGCTATAGTCCATGGGGTTGCAAAGAGCTGGACACATCTGAAGTGACTTAGCATGCACATAAACACACATACACTCACATACACAATCACATATACACACATGTATACACATACATACATACATGCATATACATACATACACACACACACATAAACACACTTCTTCCCCATGGCTCAGGTTCTTGGAAAGGAGGATGTTCAATCATCAGTTCAGTTCAGTCGCTCAGTCGTGTCCGACTCTTTGCGACCCCATGAATTGCAGCACNCACATAACACACATGTATACACATACATACATACATACGTATACATACATATACACACACACACACATAAACACACTTCTTCCCCTTGGCTCAGGTTCTTGGAAAGGAGGATGTTCAATCATGGGTCATGTTAAATTGACCATAAATAGTCATGTCAAGGAGGCCTAGGTGAGAGTAAAAACCTGCACAGCAGCCTCCCAAGCTGACCCGTCCCAGCGTTGCCGAATTTTAGGGCCTCCAGAAAGCAGGAGTGACCGGAAGCAGTGAAAACTGAACATCAGCTTTTGGGTTTTAGCAATAAGCTGTAACCTGAGAGGGTTGGAGCGAACCAGGCCCTGCTCTCAGCCCCCGTGTCCCACCTGCCGGAGGTGAGGGTGAGCGGAGCCCAGGTCAGGAGCAGAGGTGGCAACGGAGCAGGGGGCTGGCTGACTCTACGCTTCGCTCTCTGCTGTCCTGGAAAACTAGTCTCCCTTCATGTCCAAATCCCAAACTTCCAGCAGTCTCTCTAGCTCCTTCCACGAGGGCAGGGGAGGAAAAGAGCTTGAGGAGGAAGCAGAAAGGGCCAAGGTAGTGGGATCCAGGGGCGCACTTCCGGGTGTGGACGCGGAGGGGCGGGGCTGCGGCGGGAGCGGGCCGGGCTGTCTCTTATACACATCTAGATGTGTATAAGAGACAGTATATATACAGATACAGATATATATATATGAATCACAGTACTACATACCTGAAACTAACCCAATGTTGTAAATCAACTATAATTCAATAAAAATAAAATAAAGAATTTTGGATTCCTGATGCAGTGCTACACAATTCTAAAAAAAGAATTCTAACTAATTTCAATTTAAACACTTTAGACTGAACAAAAGTGTTCATCTCAAATTTCTCCTCAAATTCCTGTAAATTGACAGAAAGGGAATTGAAACTGTTAAAAATCATAAAAGCAAAAAACCAGAAAAGGTTTTGACAGCCGACCAGTGATGTCAATGAACCATTACAAGAAAGAAAGCATATGGATGAGATTTGGGACTTCCTTTTCTAGCAATATGACAGACTAGACATTCTGACAAACTCTGTTGCCAAAATACACTGAGGTAAATTACATGCAAGAAAGACAGGAGATGGAAAATATGAGGAGAGGTTAAGAAAAGTGGAAGATGAAGTGAGAAAAAAAGAAAAAGAGAGCAGAGGAAATGCAAATGTTATTAAACAGATTTCATGAAGAGAATTAATGAATGTATGATTCAGAAAATAGTCCATCTCAGAAGAAATTCACCAGTGTTAACAATCTCCTGCCTTTTGTGGTTGGATGGTAAATCCATGAGTTCACTGCATTGTTATGCTTTTGTTATATGTATATGTTAAACATATTATTCAAAATGTGTTCATAATGACATAATTTAGTAAATTAAAGTATTTTGAGAGCCATGGACTGCTTAGGCCTCAGTTTCCAGTCTTTGCTAGGTTCCTGTAAGGAACAAGGAAGGGTGGAGGACCAAAAAGTCAGTCTACAGATATGCAAGCCCCTGGAAAGCCTCAAAGACTGGAGGTACAACACACATGTGAACGCAGGGCTGGAGGTTGAGGATGAATACTAGAATTTTACTGGTTAAAATCTATGCAATGAATAATTAGACTCAGATTCCATCTCTCAACATACTCAGCCAGAAAGCTATCCTTTTTTTATCCCAGAAGATTGGAAGGTTTCCCTCTGGAGAAACGGAGCCAAAAGGATCTGGCCTTGGAGACACAAAACTTAGCTGAAAACCTTGTTTAAGTGAGTTCCTTCTCCCTCCCCCACAACCTCTCACCTTGTTCAGCTCCTACAATTCTAGCTTCCAGAGTTGGAAGAGTTGTAATCACTCCCACTCGAACTCCCAGCCCAGAGTCCTCTAATAACTAGTGCCTGAAGAAATGAAATGACCCCAAAAAAGAACATCTACAAACTTTAATTTCAATAGAAAGGATTGACAATAAAGTTGAGGAACTCTTCCAAAAAGTAGAACAAAAAGGTACAAAGTTGCAGAGAAAAGATAAGAAAATGTGAACATCAACCAACATATGAGTACCAAAAGTTCCAAAAGGAGAAAAAATAAAGAAAAAAAACAGGAAAGGGAGAAATTATTAAAGAAATAACACACACAAAAAAAAAGCGGAGGGGCGGGGCTGCGGCGGGAGCGGGCCGGGCGGGCGGGGCGCGAGCCGGGCGGGCGGGAGCGAGAGGCGAGGCCCCGCGCTGCCCCGCTTCTGAGAGGGAGCACGTGGCGGGTTTTGCAGGGAGCCCTGAACCGTCTTCTCCCACTGCCTGAGCTTCAGGGGCCGAGCCAGGTGACTTGTTCACCTCCTCTCGCCTTCCTGGGCAGGCCTGGGTTCTCCGGAGAGGCTCTGCGGGGAGGGGTTCCCCCCCTTTTGCTGTTTTCTACCATACACGGTGCCGGAGGCGATTACACTGGTGCAAACTAATAACTCCATGTATAAGCTTCTCATTCCGGTACAACAAACATAGGTTATGAGTTTCTCTTCCTATCTTAATCCTTGCTTAAAGTCCTTTCCTCGCCTGTGGAATTCGGCACTCACCCTGCTAAAGGCCTCTGCCTTGTGTTCAGGCCGAGGCACAAACTCAAGGCCGCCTCCCACTTCAGGCCTGCTTTTTCATGCTTTCTGTTTCTCCTCCCCTCTCCCTCTCCCTTTTTCCATTCTCACCACCCTGCCTGCTGCCCCAAATCCACTTTATTCCTCTGAAATTACCAACCCAGCCTTTCCCACTGGCAGCCTGAGTTTCCAGGCCACAGCCCAAATAAGGCACAGTGTTTATTCTATGTGCCTCTTTAGGCAGAACAGGTGGCAACAAATCCTAAGTAAAATGCAAGTTTCCAGCAGTGAGCTCAACTTCTGCACAGACAGACCCACGTGATGAAGTACGTGGAGACCTTCCCTCCTTTAGGGGCCAAATTCAAGGCTAGCAGACAGCAGAGAGGCTAGGAGGGCTGGCCAGGCATCCAGGTATAGTTGATTTATAATAATGTGTTAGTTTCAGGTGTATAGCAAAGCGCTTCAGATATATGTATCTGAAAACATATATATTCGTTCATATATATATATTCTTTTTCAGATTCTTTTCCATTATAGGTTATAACAAGATATTGAATATGGTTCTCTGTGCTATACATAGGTCCTTGTTGTTTATTTTATAGTGTGTATCTGTGGTATATGTATGTGTGTGTTTGTGAATAAATACATAGAATGGAATATTACTCAGTTATAAAAAAGAATGAAATAATGCCATTTGCAGCAACATGGATGGAATTAGAGATTATTGTACTAAGTGACGTAAAACAGAAAGATGAATATCATATGATGTCATTTGTATGTGGAATCTAAGAAAATTGTATAAATGAACTTATTTACAAAAGAGAAACGAACTCACAGTCATAGAAAGTAAACTTATGGTAAAGGTAAGTGGGCAGGGATAAATCAGGAGTTGGGATTAATAGATAAAAAGAAAATTTTAATTAAAACATAACATACATACAGGAAAGTGCACCTAAGTGTAGAGGCTGATGAATTTTTCCCGAACTGAATATACCTGTGTGACCAGCTTCCTGATGGAGACAGAACCTGACCAGCTCCCACAGAAACCTGGCTCACGCCCTCTTCCACTCGGGGTCTCTTCTAGTGCTTCACAAGTAATATACTTTTTATTCCACCAGTAATCTGCCTCCAGATCTGTTTGTTGTTCAGTCGCTAAGTCGTGTCTGATTCTTTGTGACCCCGTATATTACATGCCAGGCTTCCCTGTCCTTCACTACCTCTTGGAGTTTGTTCACACTCATGTCCATTGAGTCAGTGATGGTATCTAACCATCTCATCCTCTGTTGCCCCCTTCTTCTCTTGCCCTCAATCTTTCCCAGCATCTGGGTCTTTTCCAGTGAGTCAGCTCTTTGCATCAACTGGCCTAAGTCTTGGAGCTTCAGCTTCAGCATCAGTCTTTCCAATGAATATTCAGGATTGATTTCCTTTAGGACTGACTGGTTTGATCTCCATGCTGTCAAGATACTTTCAAGAATCTTCTCAAACACCACAATTCAAAACATCAATTCTTCAGTGCTCAGCCTTCTTTATAGTCCAACTTTCACATCCGTACATGACTATTGGAAAAACCATAGCTTTGACTACATGGACCTTTGTCAGCAAAGTGATGTCTCTGCTTCTAATACACTGTCTAGGTTTGTCATAGCTTTTCTTCCAAGAAGCAAGCCTCTTTTGGACTTTTGGACTCTGAGGAAGAGGGAGAGGGAGAGGGTGGGATGATTTGGGAGAATAGCATTGACATATGTATACTATCATGTAAGAAACGAATTGCCAGTCTATGTTTGATGCAGGATGCAGGATGCTTGGGGCTGGTGCATGGGGATGATCCGGAGGGATGATGTGGGGTGGGAGGTGGGAGGGGTGATTCGTGTTTGGGAGTTCATGTACACCCGTGGTGGATTCATGTCAATATATGCCAAATCCAATACAGTACTGTAAAGTAAAATTAAGTAAAAATAAAAATTAAAAAAATAATAATTTCATGGCTACAAGCACAGTCCACAGTTATTCTGGAGCCCAAGAAAAGAAAATCTGTCACTACTTCCACTTTCCCCCCTTCTGTTTGCCATAAAGTGATGGGACTGGATACCATGATCCTAGTTTTTTGAATGTTGAGTTTCAAGGAAGCTTTTCACTCTCCTCTTTCACCCTCATCAATAGGCTCTTTAGTTCCTCTTCACATTCTGTCATTAGAGTGGTGTCATCTGCATATCTGAGGTTGTCAATATTTCTCCTGGCAGTCTTGATTCCAGCTTGTGATTCCTATATCGTCATCCTGCTTATTTAACTTAGATGCAGAATACATCATGCGAAATGCTGGGCTGGATAAAGCACACATACCCATAAACACATATATAAATATACACACATATACACATACACAATACACACTTACATACACATACACAAAAATGCGTGCACACACACACATGCACACATTGGCATGGTTCATTTCAGTCACTGAATTTAACTCCTTCTTTTAGAGAAACATGAAGCTTTATGGCCTCAGGAGTCATGCAGACTCACGCAGCACTACAAACACATTATAACTTCTACAAAAATGTGTTTGTAACTTCTGTATCAGCTTGAGGGGTGATGGTGGGATCCACTGTATTTTCATGGACTTTGACACCACGTGTTGAGCCTGACTCCACACTCGGGAAAGGCTCAGAGGTGGGGAAGAGAGGGGACAGCCTGTTTCTGGAGGGGCTGGGCAGGGCTGGAGGGAGGACCAGAGTTTCTGAGATGGAAGGCGCCTTTGGAAAACAGGCAGCACAAAGCCTCCAAACACAGATGAGGAAACTGGGCCCCGGGACTGCTCATCATGCCTTTCCAGAGTGCCCAAAGCAGGGAAGACAGAGGAAGCTGGTTCTGTGCCCACGGTGCTCCCCCAGCCGGGCCTGGGCTTGGCGTGCAGGCTGCTGAGACTGTCCTCTGCCCTTTCTCCTCACTGGCCGTGGGGACGCAAGAGGGATGCGGCCACCCGTCTCTCCAGTTCAAGCCACACCAGCGTCATCCACCCACACCAGTCCCCTCTCTGGCTTGGGCGAGGTCTTGGCTGTTTTCTCCTCCATTCCAGTCCCATCTGCATTCCCTCCCTCCCCTTCCTCCTGAGACATTCCCGTGCACATCCTGGAATGCCTATGTCCTTGTAAAACATGTGGCTTGGTATAAGCGCCTAAGGCTTCTCCACGAGATCAGTGCTGCTGTGCTTCTTTCTGCTCCTCCCCTTTTTCACTTACGGCGGATGTTTCCATTCCTCCGTGGAGCTGTAGTCACAAAGGGGTCATTGCTTCTAGCTGCTGTGAAGTGTTCAGGGCTGCAGACATCCTATTGTTCTGATGAGCTCTGCAACCCAGGGATGAATTTGGGGGTGCCCTCCCCATGGTCTCCTCTTAAACCCCAGCTATGCGCATGTCCCTCTCCTTTCCTTCCCTGCCCCGGACTGTGGTCATCTGTGGGCTTTGCTTACTGTCTATCCATCCAAGGCCGACATCCAGGGACCTGGTTTTCAAGGCCCTGTGAGGTGAGACAGATCTGATGAACCATGACTCAGTGCTGAGGCCGCCTCTCCTGAGTTTTCAGGGAGGCGCTGAGTCTGCTCACATATGCACATTTCCACCACCATCTCCTCACATGCACATTTCCACCACCATCTCCTCAGCCCTGAGACTGTTACCTCTCTGCCTCCCTTCTCGTCTCATGGAGAGTGTGTTTCCCGCACCATCACAAGACTCGAGTGTCTAAACTTCTGCTTTCCATGGATTCCTCCTCTGACGAGTAATTCTGCCCGGTGAGCGTGGATAGCTCCCCTGATTGGGCCCTGTCTGTGTAGTGGAGGGAGAAAATGGCAACCCACTCCAGTATTCTTACCTGGAGACTCCTATGGACAGAGGACCCTGGCAGGCTACAGTCCATGGGGTCACGAATGGTCAGTCACAACTTAGCAACTGAGCACGTACATTGTTAAGAAAATGAACCAAAGTCAGCACCCCTGCCTGTGCATCTTGGCTCTGCCATTTACTAGCTGTGTGGCCTCTGGCAAATCAGTTAACCTCTTATACCTCCATGAGGGTTAAAATGAGTTAAAACATGTCAAGCATTTAGATTAGTGTCTGGCACATATGAAGTGCCCAGTAAGTGCTAGTTTTTATGATTACCGTTCAACCTGCTGCCTCTCAACACAGACTCTGTGGTTGATCCCCACAGAGGCCATATTACCTTCTCTGCAAAGTCCCAACTTTTTTACTTTGACTGTTTAACCCCATTGTCTGCCTTCCACAGTATCAAATCCAGGTCTTTTCCCACTCCCTGCAGCCCACAGCTCCTAAACCACCAGAACACACTTTGTCTGTATTATTTTTTTTGGTTCTTGACTATACCTTGCTTCAGTTTGTTATATACCCTGAATAAAATGCAGAACTCCACGTGGCTCAGTCTCAGCTCAAGGTCATATTCAGAGAAACCCAACAACTTAAATTTCTTACTAATGCTTCAATTCTTTACTCTGCCTCTGTAGTAAATGTGGAAAGAAAGAATAATGGTTAACACTATTGGAAAAGTACAAAGGCTCTCAATGTGTAACAGCCTCTTGCAATATCTTCCAGGAGGAAGGGGAAAAGTTCTCCACTTGGCTCTTTGCCACCCCACAAACCGGAAATGACCACCATCACTTCCTTTCCTCCACTCAGCCACCAGTTTGGTTCCTCAGAATGGGTGGAAGAGGGGCCTCCACACCTCCCAATCCTTCTCTGTGAAGGTGAGCACAGAGACCCCTGGCACATCTAATTCATTTTTTCTGTGGAAACCTGATGAATGTAATTCTCTGCTTTTATAACAGTTATTTAATTTTGTAGCACCCTAGTGTTTGGGGTAAGATTAACCAGAGCCCCAGCCTTACAATATAATCTCATCCATAAGGCCATGGTCAAGGGAGGGGCATGAGCCACTCAGTGCATAGCCTTCCCCGTCATTCATGGTAATGGGTTAATCTCATCCAAGGAGCTGCAGGACTTGGTTCTTAGTTGAGAAGGCAGGAGCTTTTCTTGCCCTGATTGGTATGTCATGCAGATATGCGGCCTGAGGCTGTGGCAGCCTTTTTTGTTGCTGGGAGGGTATCCAGTCTGGAGGAAAGCAGAATCTGGAGAATCACATAGAGACACAGAAGCCAGAATCCTGATAGAGTTGTCCCTACAATCTGCTGCATCTACTGCTTAGCCAGTAAGTTCCTTTCGTTGTTTGAAATTGTTCAAGCTTAGTTTGCTATTAATTTGCAGCCAACGATATTCCAAACTATGTAGACCAAAAAGTTCATTAACTTCTCCAATCTCAATTTCCCTTTGTAAAACAGGATTTAAAAAAAAAAAATCACTTCACCTCACAAGGGTTTTAAAATTACCTCCATCTCACAAGATTACAGGGCAGTCCATTTGTCAAGTGGTAGCTCTTTGTCTAACACTTAACAAGTAAGCATTTAGCAAAAGTTATTCTTTCTCATTCCCCTACTGCCTTCAAGGATTGGCGATTAGTAGGGAGAGAGCAGTGCTGCATATGCACCCCCAATTCAGAAAGAAGAAAGGAAAAACAGTGTCAATGAAAACCAAACTTAGTGGTAGGAATTTGGTGTCTATTCCAAGCAAATGGGGTTGGAGACCCAGAAAGGCTCTATGAGATTCCTCAGTTCACCGTGCAAAGACCCTGCCCTGTAGCTCCGCCTGCCCGCCTCAGTACGCCCTGAGCAGGCTGCTGAGTCAGGGGATGATTGTCCTAGTCAGTGTGACTGAGGACAGAAAACCATGAGCCACAATAGACACAGAACCTGTGAGGGGACCCACACTCGCAAAGGGACAATGGCTCCTTTGCACTCACTCTTCTATCCCAGGAAATGAGTAAAGATTCTTCGGTAAAGAATGTAAAGACAATTGTGTTTTATTAAAGAAGAGACTTTGTTGTTGTTTTTTTTTTTAAATATTTATGTATTTGGCCTTAAGAAGCATTACTACGAACAAAGCTGGTGGATGTGATGGAATTCCAGTTGAGCTATTTAAAATCCTAAAAGATGATCCTGTTAAACTGCTGCGCTCAATATGCCAGCAAGTTTGGAAAACTTAGCAGTGGCCACAGGACTGGAAAAAGTCAGTTTTCATTTCAATCCCAGAGAAGGGCAATGCCAAAGAATTTCAAACTACTGCATAACTGCACTCATTTCACATGCTAGCAAGGTAATGCTCAACGTTCTTCAATCCAGTCTTCAAAAGTACATGAACCAAGAACTTCCAGATATATGAACTGGATTTAGAAAACGCAGAGGAATCAGAGATCAAATTGCCAATATCCATTGCATCATAGAAAAAGCAAGAGAATTCCAGAAAAACATCTACCTCTGCTTCATTGACTACATTAAAGCCTTTGACTCTATGGATCACAAAAAACTGTGGAAAATTCTGAAAGAGATGGGAATACCAGACCATCTTACCTGCCTCCTGAGAAATCTGTATACAGGTCAAGAAGCAACAGTTAGAACCAGACATGGAACAACAGACTGGTTCCAAACTGGGAAAGCAGTACGTCAAGGGTGTATACTGTCACCCTGCTTATTTAACTTATATGCAGAGTACATCATGCCAAATGCCGGGCTGGATGAAGCACAAGTTGGAATCAAGATTGCCAGGAGAAATATCAAGAACCTCAGATAAGCAGATGATACTACTCTTAAGGGAGAAAATGAAGAGGAACTAAAGAGCTCCTTGATGAAAGTGAAAGAAGAAAATAAAAAAGTTGGCTTAAAACTCGACATTCAGAAAACTAAGACCATGACATCAGGTCTCATTTACTTCATGGCAAATAGAGGGGGAAACAATGGAAACAGTGACAGACTTTATTTTCTTGGGCTCCAAAATCATTGCAGATGGTGACTCCAGCCATGAAATTAGAAGACACTTGCTCCTTGAAAGAAAAGCAATGATAAACCTAGACAGTGTATTAAAAAGCAGAGACATCACTTTACCGACAAAGGTCCAGATACTCAAAGCTATGGTTTTTCCAGTAGTCATGTATAGATGTGAGAGCTGGACCAAAGGCTGAATGATGCTTTCAAACTGTGGTGCTGGAGAAGACTCTTGTGAGTCCCTTGAACAGCCAGGAGATCAAACCAGTCAGTCCTTAAGGATGCTTTCTTAAAGAATTGATGCTTTCAAGCTGGTGCTGGAGAAGACTCTTGAGAGTCCCTTGGAGAGCCAGGAGATCAAACCAGTCAATTGTTAAGGAAATCAACCCTGAATATTCATTGGAAAGACTGAGGCTGAAGCTCCAGTATCTTGGCCACCTGATGCAAAGAGCCAACTCATTGGAAAAGACCCTGATGTTGGGAAAGATTGAAGGCAGGAGGAAGAGGGAACGACAGAGGATGAGATGGCTGGATGGCATCACCAGTTCAATGGACATGGGTTTGAGCAAATTCTGGGAGCTGGTGAAGAACAGGGAAGCCCCATCTGCTGCAGTCCATGGGGTTGCAGAGCCGGATGTGACTTGGAGGCCTGATAACAGCAGCAGATGCGTTTAGCTGTGCCAGATCTTATATGCAGCGCGTGGGATCTAGTGCCCCGACCAGAAATTCAACCCGGGCCCCTTGCATTGCAAGCTCAGAGTCTAAGTCACCGGGACACCAGGGAAGTCCTCTGAAGACAGCTTTTTTAAAGAAAAGAAGGAAGAAAAGCAAAGCAAAGAAAAACTTTCTGGTATGGGAAATAACAGAGCTCTCAGCACCCAGAATCAGCTTGCACTGAGGTGGTCTTACTTACCCAGGTTCTACATTCTTTTAAAAGCAAAACCAAAACATATCATATTTATCAGGAAATATTTCAATATGTATCTCTAAAGGACAAGGACTCTCTTTTTTTAAACATAACTACATTAACACCATCACATCTAAAAACTAATAATGTATGGACCAATTTTCCATACTTCAGTGTCCAGACCTGTAAGCAATACATAAAAGACTGGCAAGGAATTTCAATAGATGAGGATAAAGGATTCACCAACAAAAAATGTTATTTCTCAGACTTCCCTGGTGGTCCAGTGGTTAAGACTCTGTACTTTCCCTGCAGAGGCATGGGTTCAATCCCTGGTCAGGTGACTAAGCTCCCACATACAGCTCACTGTGGCAAGAAAATAAAAGGTAAATAAAATCAATATATAGAATTATAAAAAAAACAAAAAAATATTATTTCGGTTAATTTACTAGTCTTGGAATAAAGCCTTTAAGGAAATCTCATGACTAAGGTTTTAAATGTGGAAAAGGAATCTGTTAAAAATTAATCTGATTTAGGTGTCACAATGGCAATTTGATAAACTGTCAATGAAAGACAGTATTTTCCTCCAAACAACATATTAGAATTTTCTCCTTAAAGCACCCATCTAATACGGTGTTTTCAAGGATCTTTTAAGAAGTGAAGAACGCACCACCACTGGCTGTCACACTTTTGCACTGTGGAAGTTCCTGTAATCAGTCTAGAGCAGCCAGCCATCAGTGGACAGCGATGCGTGTTCCTTTCACTTCTTTTGGCCCCAGGTAGCTGAAAAAGCTGTCTTGAAAAAGACTTCCTATCGTGGTTGTATTACCATTCTCCCAGATGGGCACTTATTTTAGGGGGCGGGAAAAAAATCTTTAGTTTCTCGCACCTTTTTAAAATGTAAAGTTGAAGAGCTACTCATCTTTATTTACTATTCCCAGGAAGCCTGCTTTATAAACTTGGGGGTTTCACATTCTTTTCTGTTAAAAAGGGTATTACTTTGCCGTGAAATAATTTTCTGAAAAATCACTTGGGATTTTTATACAGCAATGCTATACTTCTCATTTCTTAATTTCCTTCTCGAACATGTACCTGTTTTGATCTTTGATTTTCTTTAAACTTACCATGAGGCAAATGTACTCTCCAACCACCACCTTTGATGCATCTCAAATTATACCCCTTGGAATTGCTTCAGTATTATTCATTTCAAAATGGTTTCTCAACATTTCTTGAATTTCATTTATACAGGTAAAGTCTTTAAGCAAAAGGTTATTTGGGGGCCAGCGCTCACAGAATCCCAAGCTTACTCAGCCTCCTGAGATGAGTTCCTTTGGAAGCAGCCCAGGAAAGAATTCAGGTTGAAAGCTACAAAGCACAGAAAAATGGGCAGAGAATTAAATATATATCTGAACACATTTGCACTTAAGAAAATTTAGAGTAGAATGCCCGATTCCTTCCAAAGACCTATTAGACTGATATGTTTGTTTATTTCATAATTTAATCTTTCCATTGCAGATGTAATCTCCAATTAAATCCCCCCTTTAAAACAACGTTCACTTGAGAGAGTAATTAGCATTTTAAGAAAAGAAGTTTGCTTGTGATTTGGGTTCTGCATAAAACTCAAGCAACTGCAGTCAACCTAACTAAAAGGATGATTTCCAGGAGCCAAGTAGATGATTGGTGAAGTAATTATGTTATTTAAGGCCATTCTCTAGCGCTGAAAGATGAATCACATTTGCATAGGTGAAAACAAAGCCTCATATGGGAAAAAATAAAGCAAAATTGTTTTGCAGAAACAGAAAACAAAGCTTCGGTGGCTTCTCTTTCTGAAACATTTTCCTATTACTGCCGAGCTCTGCAGGCTAGAAACAAAATCTTGGGTGAAGCACTGAGGTGACCCAGGGAAGGTCCCTGTGATCCAGGTTCCCACAGAGCAGCTGCAGCATCACTGCAATCCTATCTGCAGGTTTATTCAGCGATAAAGGAACCAAGTTTAAGAAGACAACACATGATGCACTCACCTCCCAGCAACATCATTCATAATATCTAAAATACAGAAGTGAAGTGAAGTGAAGTGAAGTCATTCAGTCGTGCCCGACTCTTTGTGACCCCATGGATAGTAGCCTGCACCAAGCTCCTCTGTCCATGGAATTTTCAAGGCAAGAGTACTGAAGTGGGTTGCCGTTTCTTTCTCCAGGGAATCTTCCCAAACCAAGGATCAAACCCAGGTCTCTCACACTGTAGACAGAAGCTCTTACCGTCTGAGCCACCAGGAAAGTCAAAATACAGAAGCAACCCAATGGCCATCACCAAATGACTGGATAAACACAATGTGGTCTATACCTACAGTGGAGTATGACTCCGATTTTAAAAGGAAGGGGATTTTGACACATGTTACGATACGGATGAACCTCGAGAACATTATGCTAAGTGGATTCAGCCAGTCACAAAAGGGCAAATACTGCATGATTTTGCTTAAAACAAGGGACCTGGAGTAGTCAAATTCGTAGGACAGAAAATAGACTGGTGTTGCCAGGGGCTGTGGAAGAGTGGGAGGTGGGGAGTTGTCATCTAATGGGTACAGAGTTTGTTTCACAGATGAAAAAGCTCCAGAGATGGATGATGGTGACTGTTCCACACTGTGAATTTACCTAAGGTCACTGAATTGGGCAGTACTTAAAAATGCTGACACTGGTAAATTGTTTTTGTAGACACTTTTATTTTTTTAATCAATTTTTTGTTGGAGTATAGTTGTTTTACAATGTTGTGTTCGTTTCCGCTGTACAGCGCAGTGAATCAGCTACACGTAAACATATGTCCCCTCTTCAGTAAACGTTATACTATGTATATTTTACCACAACAAAAAATGCATGTTAACAAAAGACCCCGAAACTTGTAGGTTTTAAACAGATGGACATCCCCTCTAAGGTGTCTTTAAAAGGTAGCACATATCTTTAGGGTTCTTCAAAATATTTATACCTCCACCTACTCCCTTCAAGCTGCAATGCTGACAGACACTCCCCAGCATCATTATCATTAGTTGAGACCAGGACCAATGTCAACCGTGTGCAAGCCCTGAACTTGGGATTTAATGCACGGTCATCCTGTCTTAATAGTCTTACTCACTTTATCTTTGGATTTGTGTTTTTTAAGTGAAATTTACTCGGTTAGTGGAGCATGCACTGGGGACCCTCGGCCAGCACACTGGTCTTCCTCCAGCTGCCCTCCCACACCTCCCTGGGACCGGTTCTCAGCACCCAGTCCCCTACCTACCCATCAACTGCTGCTCAATGCCCAGCAAGCTGGTGGCTCCACAGTGCGAGGCCTTAGAGGGTGACTCTGCACAGGTAACTCACCCACTTTGGTCCAGGGGCTGTGGGTGGGGCAAGTGCCCTGAAGTGTTCTCAGGCCCTCCTTGAGGGTCTGTACTTGTCCCTCAAGCACACTCCAGCCATGAGAGACCCTGTTTTCCTCCTTCCTACCTTTCTGAATCTGGTTAGTGTTTGCCACCTCTGGCCAATTGAAAGCACCCTCTACAGATAAGCCAGGAAATACGAATTGTATAATCTCAATAAGTTTGCACACAAGTTAAAGGCTCATATTTGGATTTAAAAGAGATATTGTACAATGTGAAGGAAAGTAAAACTCATGCGAATATTTTCCATTTTTCATTTCTTAGAAAATTAAATAGTATATGAAAATAATATGGCAAATTGAGAGAGAAATGCAAAAAGGAGAAGCTTTATCTCTGAGTTCTCTTTGCAACACCTGTTTCCAGCTTTTTGAACGAGGGGTCTGAACTTCCATTTTGCACTGGGCCCTGCAAATCATGGAGCAGGTCCCATTGGGCCCTAGCAGTATCTCTAGAAGACCTGTTAGGATGCCAATGTGTTGTCTCAAGGCGAGGGTCTGTAGACTTTTTCTGTAGAGGGACAGATACAGTACTTTAATCTTTCCAGCACTGCCAGTCATACAGTCTTTATCACCATGACTCAGCTCTCGCACTGTAGTGTGAAAGCAGCCACAGGCAACAGGCATGTTTCAACTGAGCATTATTTACACACAGATGGGGTGGTGGGCTGTAGTGTGCCAATTCCTGTCTTCAGGGATCCACCCATGCCTTCCTTCAATCCTGTTTACTAAATCAGCCTTCTTAGAAAAACAGGCTGAGGACCCTGATAGGAGAAATAGAGATAGATACTCACTCAAAAGTTTTGTTTTAGCCAAAATAGCCAAGAAAACCCTGAAAATGAAGGGTGGATTGGAGAGCTTCTATAATTCAAACAGTACAGTATTGGCACCTGAATATACAGAAAGATCAGTGGTACAGGAATGGCCCAATCGTATGCTGAAATTTAATATACAATAAAGGTGGCATCTCATATCCAGCAGGAAAAGGTGGACATTTTAATAAGGAATGTTGGAGTAAATGGAAACTCATGTGGAAAAAAGATAAAATCGGATCTTTTCTTCATCCAGACACAGTAAGATAAATTTTACATGAATTAGAAATTTAAATGTAAATAAAAATGGAACCACACATATGTCTGAATAAAAGATGGATGAATTCTTTTTTAACATGGGAATAGGGGACAATGACTCAAAACTCAAGTGCAGTAAGGAAAAGACTAACAAATCTGACTACTGAATAATTTAAAATAAAATAAAATAAAATACTTTTGTAGGGCAAAAAGCACCATAAGCAAAATAAAAAAGGAAAGAAGAAAAGAAATAAAAGACCAACTGAAAAAAATTATTTGCAACAAAATCACAGATAAAAATATATGATTAAGTAAAACTCCTGTAGTCTTGAATTTTAATTGGAAGCATCAGTATCAACTTACAATATATTTTATCTTTAAAGAAATACTTATTTACCCTGAAAAAGCTCAGAAATGAACAACAATCCTGTACCATGAACATCCCTAGTGCCTAGACTATGGTCTTTAAATGTGTTTTCTATTGAAAGTAGCCAGGAGAAGAAGCTGACCCAAGTCTAGGGTAAGATCTGTGCAAGATGATCCTGGAACATCTTATAATATGGGCAGCAGGGAAGACCTCAAAGACCTTGGGAGTCAGATCCAAAAACTCTGGAGCCAACTTCAAGAAGTTCCCAGGATACAAAGATAGAACATTACAATCATTCATAAGAATAGTAACTGCAGTGGATCACCTCAAATATATTTAAAACCACACGTTCAGAATAACCCTTGACAAAGAAACTCATTGGTCACGTCTCACAGATGCTAGGGAACACAAACATTGATCTTGCCTTTCCTATGAACTGCGCCTGCATGCTAAGTCGATCAGTCGTGTCCGACTCTGTGCGACCCTATGGGCTGTATTCTGCCAGGCTCCTCAGTCCACAAGATTCTCCAAGCAAAAATACTGAGTGGGTTGCCATTTCCTTTTCCAGAGAATCTTCCTGACCCAGGGATCAACCCCCCGTCTTTTACATCTCCTGCATTGACAGGCAGGTTCTTTACCACTAGCTCCACCTCAGGGTAAACAACTAGCTGATGAGAATTGGGAAGCAGTCTTATTGGGAAGATCCCCTGGAAAAGGGAACAACGGCTACCCACTCCAGTATTCTGGCCTAGAAAATGCCATGGACTGTATAGTTCATGGGGTCGCAAACAGTCAGACATGACTGAGTGACCTTCATTTTCACTTTCATTTTCACTTGTTAATAAGTGAAGGAGCTCAGTTCAGTTCAGTTCAGTCGCTCAGTCATGTCCGACTCTTTGTGACCCCATGAATCACAGCACGTCAGGCCTCCCTGTTCATCACCATCTCCCGGAGTTCACTCAGACTCACATCCATAGAGTCAGTGATGCCATCCAGCCATCTCATCCTCGGTTGTCCCCTTCTCCTGCCCCCAATCCCTCCCAGCATTAGAGTCTTTTCCAATGAGTCAACTCTTCACATGAGGTGGCCAGAGTACTGGAGTTTCAGCTTTAGCATCAGTCCTTCCAAAGAAATCCCAGGGTTGATCTCCTTCAGAATGGACTGGTTGGATCTCCAACTCACATCCATAGAGTCAGTGATGCCATCCAGCCATCTCATCCTCGGTTGTCCCCTTCTCCTGCCCCCAATCCCTCCCAGCATTAGAGTCTTTTCCAATGAGTCAACTCTTCACATGAGGTGGCCAGAGTACTGGAGTTTCAGCTTTAGCATCAGTCCTTCCAAAGAAATCCCAGGGTTGATCTCCTTCAGAATGGACTGGTTGGATCTCCTTGCAGTCCAAGGGACTCTCAAGAGTCTTCTCCAACACCACAGTTCAAAAGCATCAATTCTTCTGCACTCAGCCTTCTTCACAGTCCATCTCTCACATCCATACATGACTACTGGAAAAACCATAGCTTTGACTAGACGGACCTTAGTCGGTAAAGTAATGTCTCTGCTTTTGAATATGCTATCTAGTTTGGTCATAACTTTTCTTCCAAGGAGTAAGCGTCTTTTAGTTTCATGGCTGCAATCACCATCTGCAGTGATTTTGGAGCCCCAAAAAATAAAGTCTGACACTGTTTCCACTGTTTTTCCATCTATTTGCCATAACGTGATGGGAGCAGATGCCATGATCTTAGTTTTCTGAATGTTGAGGGAAGAATGATAAAATTGGGACATTGCCACTTTGCAACCCCGAATGATCTAATGGATTTACGCAATGATCATCAATGGCTCCTGATGTCAAGAAAACAAAGACAAAAAGGCCTGATGCGGCATTTGGTGGTGGTACACAATACTGCCTTTACGGTATGGCCAAAAAGTTGAACCTGCGACTGAGTATGTCTCCAGTCTAGAACTAAACAGCAATTTAAGGACAATAGAGTGAATCAAAAAACACTTTAAATAACAGCACAAAAATAGGGGTCAGCAAAATCTAGACTGTGGAAAACTACAGGACAATGGCCCTCTTTCTTCAAAAAATAAATTGCAAAAGAGAGAAAGGAAATGAAAGAGGGAGAAGAGGGCAAAAAAGAGAAGGGAGAGAAGGATGGGAGGGAGAAACTTAATTGAAAGTGATTTAACACACGCGTCCATTAAGCTTATTAAACATGATTCATATAAGGACACAAGGAAAAGAAGGAAATTTGAACAGTGACTAGATACTTGACATTGTTAAAGAGTAATTATTATTTTAACTTAGTTATGATCATGGTATTTTGGTTGCATTAAAAATTTTTCTTTTGGAAATATGCATAGCCATATTTATGAGGAAAATAATAGGATACTTTAGACTTGTTTCAAAATCAGTTTGAGAAAAGAGGAGATAGGAGGAATATGTGAATACAGAGATGAAGCAGAATTGGTCCTGAGTTGATTACTGGTGAATCTATGCTATGGATATAAGGGAATTCATTATATTATTCTCTCTACTTTTTGTGTTTGAAATTTTCTGTAATAAAATACATATATATTTTTTAAGTTGTGTTTTCTTGGGTGAGGAAATGGCTTTGAGGACTTCTGGTTAGTTCAGGTGCAGCAGAAACATCCTACAAAGCATTTAATAAGCGTTAACTGATTACATGACATAGTGAGACCACCTAGGAGGATACTGCAGTGGTTCAGGTGAAAGACAAGGTCTAATTCTAAGGGTGACAGTGAAAATACAGAAAAGCACAGAAAGTTGTTTCTTTATTAGGAAAAATGTTAGCTGCTGTGAAATCTATGCAGACTGCAACAAAGGAACATTCATATGTGTTTTATTTAACGTCCTTGGGAGGACCCAATGAACAAGCCAATTGTCTAAAAAGATAACAGATTTCTCTATTTGAATGGAAGTTTAAGTCCTTTGAATTTCATTAGAATTAAATACCTTGAGAATTTACATCTTTTTTATTCATTTATGTTCAGTAACCAAACATTCTACTACAATTTACAAGGTCTGCACTGTTATCTGAAAAGTAAATGGATGACAAGACTCCTTCTGGAATAATGAACAATGCTCCATATTGTTGCTACAATTTATCAATCCTGACCTTTCTTTTACCTATTTATTTCACCCTCTGTTTTCTTACAGCAACCCATGCCGGGCTTGAGGTGGTCTCTTATAAGTACCTAGGAAGAATCAAGGGGAAGGCAATGGCACCCCACCCCAGTACTCTTGCCTGGAAAATCCAATGGACGGAGTAGCCTGGTGGGCTGCAGTCCATGGGGTCGCTAACAGTCGGACAGACTGAGCGACTTCACTTTCACTTTTCTCTTTCATGCATTGGAGAAGGAAATGGCAACCCACTCCAGTATTCTTGCCTGGAGAATCCCAGGGATGGGGGAGCCTGGTGGGCTGCCGTCTTTGGGGTCACACAGAGTCGGACACGACTGAAGTGACTTAGCAGCAGGAAGAATCAATCTTCAAGTAGCTTCAGGGAACAGGGGGTCTGTTGAAATATGTGGACACTGTGTCTAGAACTAGAAAACTATCCTCTGACCCTGCTGTCTGTGCAGAGACCCTCTTCTCTACTCCCAACAGCTTCCTCTTCTTTCTCTTCGTTTCTGTGGTATCTTAACTATCTTAACTACAAGGCCCATTAAAGCCTTCAGCCTCCTGCCTTTACAGCTTCCCCACTAATTTTTAGTTTCAATGACTGAGTGAAGAAATATCACTGGCCAAGCCTAGCTTGCCCTGGAGGTTGGGCAGCCTGAAGACTGCTCCGGACCAAGGCCCTGTGCCCACCTTATCAGCAGTGGCCTGAGCAGGGTACTGGCTAAGTCACAGGAACAGCACGTGGTCTCCTGAGGCTGACCCCTGGGCATGCCTATGATAGGGTAGAGTTTCTTAGAAGGAACCTTGGGAAAACTAGCACTACACAGATTTCCAATACATTCTGCTAATGCTAAGTCTATGACTGCTAAGTTTTAAAAAATGTTTGTTTTATACTGGCTATAGTTGATTAACAATAATGTGCTAGTTACAGGTGTACAGCAAAGCGATTCAGTTACTCCCAAACAAGTTACACCCATCCACTCTTTTTCAGATTCTTTTCCCATTTGCGTTATTTCAGAATATTGAGGGGACTTCTCTGATGATTCAGTGGCTAAGATTCCATGCTCCCAATGCAGGGGGCCCAGGTTCCTTCCCTGGATAGGGAACTAAATCCCACATGCCACAACTGGGGGTTAGAATGGTGCAGCTAGAAGTTTCCACATACCGCCACAAAGATCAAAGGTCTCACGTGCAGCAGTCAAGGCCCAGCACAGCCAAATGAACAGATAAATATAAACATATAAAAAAAGAACATTGTGCAATGGCTGCTAATTTTGATATGAGTCTCAAAAGCAATTTGGGCCTCTGAATTCTAAGTCATCTCAAGTGAAAGACCATTCATTCAGGATTCGACAGTCTACTCGCCTACTCAGTACAATTCATCAAGAAATAACCTTGGGTTCCAAGAACAGAACTATTATCAGCTCCTGCCACTCTCTCAGAAACAGAAGATACAAATGGAGCAAACTACCATCCTGGTCACTGGAGAAATGCTTGGGTGGAGTGAGGGTCAGCTGCCACTGACATTCATCGGTGTTTAGAGCTACCGATAATTATTTGATTAGCTGTAGTTTGTTGTTCATTTGTTGTGTGCCAGGCAGTGTGCCTGGGGCTTTACATATGCCACTTCGTCTCATTCTCCTGACAATAGGCACTGTTTGCATTTGACAGATGAGTAAACTGAGTCTCAGAGAGGCTGAGTAGTTTGCCTAAGGTCACACAGCTGCTTAAGCGGCACGCTCCACAGTGCGAATACAGAACTGACTCCGTATGTTACGTGGTCTTCTGTGGATTCACTAGATTTTCTGCTGCCCTGTGATCACTGGTCACGTCACTTAGCTCATTGGTTCTTCAATGAAGAGGAACCAAATTTTGATCATTGAATGTTTTTCCACAGATGGTTAGGACATTGCTAGGTGCCCAAGCTGGAGTGTCAGAGAGTGACCTAGCTCATTCCAGGGACAAATGTCCCCGATTTGACAAGCTCATTGAATGACTATAAAGTTTTCTGAGAAGGGGGTCTTGTCCTGCTCAGCATGCAAATGCATTTCAAAATGAAAGCTTTTATGATCGCATTAGGAAAAACTCCAACATAATGAGTTTCTGCGGCCTTGTTTATGAAAAGGGAACGTTTAGATTCTACAATTACCCAAGGCAGTAAAGCAGCAAAGAAAGCCAGCATGTTAAATAATAATTGTAAATGTTATATAAATGAGAGTGGTTTGATTGAATTTATTAGATATGTGTTGCTGGCATTTTAAGATATAAAGCATTTATCACAAAACGATGATTTCTTCACTTAAGCTCATTAGGAAATCACACATCAATTCACGCATAATTACAGAGGGAATTTCTGCTGCTCCCCACAAATCATTACCACGTTAGCTAAAGCTGAATTGGTTTTTACGTGATTTGGAAAGAAAGGGTTCTTAACAAGAACCTATGAAGAGGATACTCCTCAATGGGAGCCCCATCTCCATGAATCAAGGGCTCTGAGACATCCCTAGGCCAGACCTTCTTCTCTTCCCATCATAATCTCGTCACATGGATCATCCTGCTCCAGGTACTTATGAAAAATCTAGACGTAACTACTGAGTGGACCAAAAATTTTGCTCAGGTTTTTCTGTAACATCTTATGGAAAAACTTGAATGAACATTTTGGCCAATTCAATTGGAATAAATTGGAAGGAAGGGTTAGAAGAAAACCAAAAAATAAGAGAGTAAGTTTGAGAAGTTTGTTAAATTCAGCATTAATTTATGGTCAATGAGCAAGATACAAGGTTGCCAATGCCCATCAATCAACCAAGAGGAAGGGCAATCTCTATTTATCCTTCCTTTTTTAAATTGGAGTATAGTTGATTGGTGGCTCAGACAGTAAAGAATCTGCCTGCAGTGTGAAGACCTGGGTTCGATCCCTGGGTTGGGAAGATGCCCTGGAGGAAGGCACGGTAACCCACCCCACTATTCTTGCCTGGAGAATCCCTATGGACAGAGGAGCCGGTCGGCTACAGTCCATGGGGTCACGAAGAGTTGGACACGACTGAGTGACTAAGCGCACACACACACAGTTGATTTAAAATGCTGTGTTAGTTTTAGGAGTACAACTAAGTGATTCAGTTATTCAGATATATATCTACCTATTCTTTTTCAAATTACTTTGCCTTGTAGCTTATTACAAAATATTGAGTATAGTTCCCTGTGTTATACAGTAGGTCCTTGTTGGTTATTTTATATATAGTAGTGTATATATCTTAATATCAACCTCTGAATTTATCCCTTCCTTTCCCTTTCCTCTTTGGTAACCATAAGTTTGCTTTCTCAGTTGTGGATCTATTTCAGAGCAATATTTCAATACTAATGTAGTTGCCAAGTAACAGGCCCTTTGGGGCTTCCCAAGTGGTGCTAGTGGTAAGGAACCTGCTTGCCAATGCAGGAGACGTAAGAGATGCAGGTTCGATCCCTGGGTCAGGAAGACTCCCTGGAGGAAAGCATGGCAACCCATTCTGGTAACCTTGCCTGGAGAATCCCATGGCCAGAGGAGCCTGGTGGGCTGCGGTCCATAGGGAGGGTCACAAAGAGTCAGATACAGCTAAAGCAACTGAACACGCATACAAAGGGCCTTTCTGGCTTCAGATCTTGTAAAATATATACTCTCTGGGTATTCAAAGTATACTTCCTCACAAGCCTGATTCTCATCTTTTTTTTAATCCACATAAACAAGATAAAATAAACATACAAGAAAGTAACCGAAGAGACAGGTGGGAGAGAGAGTGAGGAAGGTGATATATAAGAGGAGTAACTGATTGTTAGAAGCAGAAGAAAGAGCCTTAGAGGGCAGGAGTCACTGATCCAGTTCCTCAATATATAAAAGACTATTATGAATCAATAAGAAAATAACCAAGAGTTCAATGGGGAAATGGGCCAAGACCAGGAACAGGTAGCCCACACAGAAAGAAATGCAAATACCTTTCCAACTCATGGAAGATGCCCACTCTCATTTGAAATTAAATTACTGTAAATTAAAACAATAATGAGACACAACTTTTAATTATCTGGTTGACAGAGATCAAAAAGTTTTAAACATACCATATTGATAAGCATGCCAAGAAATACTCATGTAATTGGCGAAGTTTAATGTGATACAGCTTCTTTGGGGAACAAAATTTGTCAAAAATTTAAAAATAAATTTTAAAAAATGCACATATTCTTTGACTCAGCAACTCCACTATTACAAATTTATTCCATAAGTATGTTTAAACATATTGACAATTTGTATAGGACTATCCATCATAGCATTATAATAGCAAACTAGTCAAAATGCTAAATTGTCCAACGATTAAGAACTAGTTTAAGAATGCCATGCAATAACTAAAGAAGAGTGGGATAGGCTTGTTTCTATGTGTTGAAACATAAACTTTTATGCATTGATATAAATTCAAAAACCATCACAATGTTTTAAAGGGGAAAAAACTATATAATATGCTAATATTTACATAAAAACAAAAAATATGTATATATGTGAATTGAGGACATATTTATATAAAGAATATATGAAAATAGAAATATCACTTTTCCCACTTAGAATGAGTAATAGAGTTTGTTATCATTGTCCATGCCAAATCAGCAATAAAAATTTGAGAGTTTATTCAATATACTTCTGAAGGCTTTTTTTTCCCCTCTGTGGGAAAAGCAATCTTTAAAATGTAGATCTGTGTGTGTGTGCATGTGTGTACATACAAACACATATGCTTGGAAACAGAATATTTCTAGAAGGACACTAAGGAAACTGTAGTAGCTTCTGGGAAAGAATGAGTCTGGGGTATTCAGACTGAGTATTTTTATAGTAAATTCATTCACAGAATTTTTTTAACCAAGTTCCTATATTACATTTTTAATTAAAAACCAGACTTATGCAAGAAGTACCTTGTGATACAAGTAGAAATGGCATCTATAAGAATGATTTAATCCAAGGAAAATCACAAGTTGGGTTCTCGGGAGCAGAGGATCCTCATCTTGAGAACACAGACAGAGGCAGACGGAGGGGCCACCCTGATGCGGGACACCTCTGGCCATCAGTGGACACATGGGGGCTCAATTTTTCTGCTGCTTTACAGGAGCGAGTTGTGGAAGAGGAATATACTCTCAGCCGCAACCCCTACCTCTCAGGAGATGTTTCCAGGGTGAAGGAACTATTATACCGAGTACTTCCTATGGCTTTTCTACAATACACCTTCTCAGAAAAGATGTGGGAAATAAATGACAGACATCAATACGAAAGTTCCCCTTGAAGAGCAAACCACCCTTCGGAGGGAATTGCTTTGGAAAGTGAATGAACATCTTCAGGGAATTAATGTGAGTCTAAAATCTTCAAAGAAAATCGCTTAATTGAACCCCCAAGCCCTTTTCCTGTGAGTGGTTCTGGAAGCTAGAATTTCTCTTCAACTCACCTTGATCCTCATGAGGAGACATTCAGTGCCCAAGATCTCATCTATCTGCCAGCAGAGCAGAAAGAGTGGCCCATTGCCACTGTTCTCTCTGAAAAGTCACAGATGGAACATTGCAGTGCTCTGAAGATACACTCTGAATCAGACCATCCCTCTTCCTGAACCTTACCTAGTTCCTAGGAATCAGGACCAAGGTTTTGAATGATCTTACACCAATACCAGGTGTCCCTGGTGGGTCAGTGGTAAAGATCCCACCTGCCAGTGCAGGAGACTTGGGTTCCATCATTAGGTTGGGAAGATCCCCTGGAGAAGAAAATGGCAACCCACTCCAGTATTCTTGCCTGGGAAATCCCATGGACAGAGGAGCCTGGCAGGCTACAGTCCATGGGGCCACAAAGAGTTGGGCACAACTTAGCGACTGAGCTGCTGCTGCTGCTGCTAAGTCACTTCAGTCATGTCCGACTCTGTGTGACCCCATAGACGGCAGCCCACCAGGCTCCCCAAGAGCATGCACCCCAATACCTGTGGGGCAAATGCTGGCCGGAACATTCTGTTTCAGAGCTGCAGACAGCCAGTTAAGAAAACAGAACCAGGGGTGGAATGGGGAGGGAGGTGGGAGGGATGTTCATATGGGAGGAGACATGGGTAAACCTATGGCTGATTCATGTTGATGTGTGGTTGAAACCAACACAACACTATAAAGCAATTACTCTTCAATTAAAAATAGATGAACTTTAAAAAAAGAATAGACTAGCAAAAAGGCAAGGTTATTTGTGAAAATCATAAAAGATATTTATGAAATCAGTTCTTTGTGAGCTTAGGAATTCAAATGTCTCAAATAAAAGATACATAACCATCTAAAATGAAAGAAAGAAAACAGAACCAGGCCTTTTATAAAAACTCTCTCTGTGCTGAGACACAGGCAACTGGAGACATTTTCTCCCATGAGTGGCCTTTACATAACGAACTTAGCATGCTGCTAGTTTGGGATCTAAACTACTCAAATCCAAAATTTGCTAGCCTAATAGTCAATTAAAACGAATGAAAAGAGAGACAGGGGAGAAACGAAAACAAAACCACCAACACCTTGAAGGATTAGCTGAAGAATCATACGCTCCTTCTTTCAGTTGAAGTATAGCTGATTTACAATGTTGTGCCAGTCTCTGCTGTACAGCACAGTGACTCAGTTATGCACATATAGACATTCTTTTTTATATTCCCTTTCATTATGATTTATCGCAGGATTTTGAATATAGTTCACTGGATCATGCAACAGGACCTTGTTGTTTAGCCCTTCTACATGTAATAGTTTATATCAGCTAATCCCAAACTCCTCTGTTTTAATGCTCTCATTGCCCAACAAGTGAGAGCAGGAAAGAGATTCTCTGGTTATGAATGAAGAGTAGAGGGAGGGATTCACCTCTCTTTTCAGCTGTTGAAGGAGGAAAGCCATGAATAGAAAAGTGAGATGGTTTTCTCCTTTTGGGGGAAAGAAGAGTTTTAACCTTCAAGTCGCTGCAGAGGTTGTTGGAGCTTAAACAAGGAAACTCTTCAGAAAGACAGACACATGAATCATGGGTCGTTTTATCTCCACTTTAAAGCACTCGAACATTCAAATTCCCTAAAGAAAAGAGGGCTGGTGGTGCGAACGATCCACTTTAAGGGATTTATTAATATCCCCGGCACCAGCCCAGGCAGCTCCTTACTTTCTCCTGGTGACACCAGCAGTGTTTCTTCCTGCGTCTGAGTCACAGTTTCCCTGGTCGGGGGACTGAGGTCACAACAGAGGGGAAGTAAGTGTGCTTTTTACTTTTAATGTACTAGCGAGAAGCCAGCAGGACCCGGTTACCGGAAGTCACGTGCTGGAACAGCGCTGCTTGATGCCTGGAGCTTGATGAATGTCAAAAGAATGTTCTGTTAGCAGTATGAAGGCTCCAGATGGGAAGGAGCAATCCAACCAAGTGCATTGCAAAGGGCCGTGTGCAGGCTGCGCAGTAGAATATCAGGCTACTCGAGGTCAGCACAGAAATAAGAATGGATGGCAAGTGGCTGGCTTGCCTTGCCCAGTGATATATGAAGGATTACGGGGCAGAGGTCTTATGATAGGAATTTATTTGCTCTGGGAAAGGGCTGATGCATTTCCTTTTCTAGCAACATACATCAGGGCCTGACATTTATTTGACACTCTTTCATCAGATATTCATGAGCACATACTCTGAGCTGAGGCTGGTACTTTGAATAATATGGTGACAGTGGGGAGACACCCTTTCTTCCGGAAGCTTGCAGGTTTCTGGATGGTACCCTTGGGAAGAAGGCAGTGTGTGAAGATCATGATGAAGGTAACCATGGATACCCAGGACATATAAGAGTGGGGTTTCGGGGTTAGAAAAGGTGCCTTGGAAGTAGAGACAATCAGTTCTAGCAAAATGTGACAAAATGGAAAATGCATATAATATATGTATATATTATACATATATATGGCTTCCCTGGTGGCTCAGACAGTAAAGAATTCACCTGCAATGCAGGAGACCTGGGTTTGATCCCTGGGTTGGGAAGATCCCCTGGAGTAGGAAATGACAACCCACTCCAGTATTCTTGCCTGGAGAATTCCATGAACAAAGGAGCCAGGCAGGCTACAGTCCATGGGGTTGCAAAGAATCGGACATGACTGAGTGACTAACATGTATATATTCATATATACATATACTGCTCTCTGCCCTCAGTTTCTGATACAGAGCTCTCAACTCTTGTGACTTCCTAAATGATCAAAGCAGTAGGAGCATCTTTTGTTTAATATTTGGTCTTTGATTCTGGTTCCTGACTTCCCTAGAATTTCCTGGGTGATAGTGTCTTTTATTCTAAAGAGGTGACTCCTGGATGGCTCCCGGAATGAAGCTAGTCACCAGAAAGATCAAGCCAGGATGGGAAGCCTGAAGCAATTGAGTTCATGATCAACCAAACCTATGTGATGAAGACTCCATAAAAATTCCCAAAGGCCAGCGTTCTGAGAACTCCTGGCTTGGTGAACACATCTACCTTGGGCCAAGGTGATACATGAGTTTCCCAGGGACAGAAGGCCTTGTACTCAGGACTCTTCTGGGGTCCCATGTTTCTCTCCATCTGGCTGTTTGTCTGTACCCTTTATCACATCTTTTATTACATAATAAACTGTTAATATATAAGTGTTTCCCTGAGCTCTGTGAGCTTTTCTAGCAAATAATTGGCTCTAAGGGGAGGGTCACAGGACCCCCCAGTTTGTAGACAAGTCAGAGGGAGGTCACCTGGGAAACTACACCCTGCAGTTTGCGTCTGAAGTGAGGGGCAGTTTCCTGGGACTGAGCCCGAAACCTATGGGATCGTCGCTAATTCCAGTTAGCATCAAATTGGGTTAGGGCATGGAGCTGGTGTTGCAGAGAATCGCCCGGTGTGGGAGAAAACCCACACATCTGGTGGCAAAAATGTTGTCAGTGTGATAGCGGTGGGGGAGACACACAGGAGGAGTGCAGGAGTGTGGGTTTTTCTTTACACAAAACAAAGAGGAAAGTGGCCCAGAGACAGCAGAATGTGTAAGAACCAGCACCAAGAGGGCGCAGAGGCCCCTCCACTCCCTTACCCACTCCGCATCTCCCTTCACTTCCTCTGGCTTCTTCCTTCAGAACCAACTCCCACCCGTCTCTGCCCACACCTCACCCCCTGACCCCACCCGCCGTACATACAGCGTGCCACCGGACTCCTGGTCCAGCCCAGACCCGCCGCTCCATCCCCACGCCTAGTGCCAGTCGCAGCTCAGCCCTGCTTGCGGTCCTGGCTTTTTGAACTCCAGGCGCAGCTACTATTCAAAGCTTTCTCCGTCTCCCTCCACCTTCCCCTTCCTTCTCTCAACACAAAGTAGAAAAAGAGTAGGTGAAATGGAATCCATGAATGGTTGATACCAAGAATAAAACCAACAACAGCAAAAAAAAAAAAAAATCCTTCAATCAACTAAGTCCCTCACAGAGAAACATCTTGCCTTACCCCACCCACCTTGAGCCCTACTGGGTGAGATCCCATGGACCTGACAGAAAAGAAGAAAATTCAATCTGACAACTAATTTTTCCACATATTGTTAAATGTCCCTTTGGAGTGACTTTTCATTTGATTGTCCAAATATCTCTGTTTTCCATTATGGACCCCTGGACATATGTGATGTTTTTAACAGAACCCAGGTAGACTTTCATAATAGTTTTACACCTTTTTTTTTTTATTCTCATAGTGCCTAAGCTATTCAATAAATTAATTTTGAGCAATAAATGATTTAAATTGTCCTCCAGGTTAAGTTTGAAGTTGCTCAAAGGCAAAACCCGAAAAGGAAAGCTCTCTCATTAGCCAAGGTTAACTTACTTTGTAGAAATCATAAGTGGTTCCCAGCACTCAGGAGGTAGAAGAAGGGTGAGTCTTCACTCTTCTAACTCTCAGCTAATTAGATCAACACCCAGCTGCTCACTATGAACAGAATGCATCCAAATAATATCAGTAAAGCAAACTCTGCCCAGAGGTATTTCATCTGTTTAAAATTTTGAGGTCTTGTTTATATGTCGGAAACAGAACCATGGGAGAGAAAGAGAGAGATACTTTCTGGAGCAAATGTCTGAGCTAATAATGTAGAATCATCTCACAGCTCACTCTTGGGACTTCACCCCCTCCCTCTGCCTCCTGTCTAACAGGCCCATCACTTTGCTCAGATTTATAAATCAATCCACTGGATTCTCCCTACAGCCCGATTTGCCATAATGTATATTTAATAGAATTTGGTTCTGGGGCCCCATCCAAAATCATTACCAGAGGACCAGGAAAATCTCATTAGGACATTTGCACCCGTGATACAAGCCCACGTCAAGTGCCCCAAAACTCCCAGTATTTTATATTGAAGACCTCACGGCCCTTTGGCTGTGGGTTGGGTTTGGAGGGTTTGGTTGCAGATTTTACCCTTCTATACTTTTTGCAAAAATTGAAAAACAATAAACTTGTATGATATGAGACCCTTAGAAATCCCCCAATTCATAATCATTGCCCAGATATCAGTAAATAGACAACAAACAGGGTGCCATGTGGATGCCAGGTAGCTGGGTGGACTTGCCACCCACACCAGTGCCTCTGGGAAATTTGGTTTGTAACCTCAGTAAAATGGCAGACTCTGAATGCAATGGACTTTGAATTGGAAAACAGACAAACCAATCCTGAAAATGAGAATGTCCATCTGTGGAAACCGAGACTACCGTAAAATGACCTCAGAGGTTGAGGTGCCTCCCAGTTCAACAGGACTTCACGTCTTCCCCGATGAGTAAGGATGGGAGGCAGAGAAGCATTCTGATGAGTCTGAAGGAGCAAGATCTTTCACTGCATGAGTACGCAGAGACCATACCATCACACAAAGACCGTCCAGGCATAGGACAGGTTGGTGCGTTGCTGACCCTGTTCATGATGCCACTTGTCTCGCTGTGTCTCACTGTGTGCGCTTTTCGCTGAACACGGGATAAGGAAGGCGTGAGCTAAGAGGCAAGGAGCCACAGGAACTGCAGGTACGTTCATTCCCTCCTGGCTGGTGCAGCATCTGTTGCAGCAGGCAGAGCACAGCATAACCGCACACAGCCCTTCCGGGCTTTTCCAGGTGAAGCTTATGTATACTTACTGTACAAAGTAGCTGGTGACTGAGCAAGTACCTCATGACAGGCACGTGCGGTGCAGCAAGTGATCTCGGCTGTTGCACAATCTTTATTTACAAACCGTGGGGCAAGAGGGAGAGGCCGTGGGGCGAGAGAGCCCGACCACGCCATCTTGGCTAGCCTGCTCTCTCCCTACAGTAGGTTATCTGTTTCTACCCTTTTCTGAGTTTTCTGGGGGAGAAGTAATGATGCCTGGAGAAGAAACGATGCACAGCAGAAATGACGTCACAGGAAGTGCCTCTCGTCCTTGCTGGAGACAGAGGTTTCCACGGGCATCGTGGGTTGGCACCTCACCAGACACACAGCCTTCCCCAGAGGGGCCTCTGCATTCCGCACAGCAAGCACAGCAAGTGCCAGCAGGGCCCTGCGCGGTGCGGGAACTTGGGGCCCCTGGCCAAAGCCCGCAGGTCAGCCAGGCCAGCTTGGAACAGGGGATGCCCAGCCCGCTTCTCTGAAGCCAGAGCCACAAGGAGAGAGGGGGTCAGAACTGCCTCTGGGTTAGTTCATCCAGCAGCCTTTCTCTCAAAACCCCTCTTCAGCAAGGCAGCTCAGAACATGGAAACCAGCTATTTGCCTGCCGCCGAGGCCCCCACAGCCGCAGCCCCGGGAGCAGCCCGTGAGCTGGAGTAGAAACTGCTCGGACGGGCAGCATATTTCCTGCCACCCGAGCCTGGAGCCAGAGCCTCTTTGCAGGGGCAGCAGACTCTCTCCCCGGGCCTCTGGCGCTCAGCAGGGTGGAGCCCTGTCTAGGACCTGGGCCCTTCGGGACCAGGGGCTCCCTTTCTCGCTGAATGAGGAAGGAGGATCAAATGGGCCTCTGTTCCTCAGGCCGTGCGGGAAGGGAGTTCCCATCCGGTGTCTTCCCCTAAATATGCTCAAGGTGCTCGTGATGGAGAGCAGAGCTCTGAGGGCCCCATGTCTCAGCCAGGATTTCCTTCTGGCCTCGGGGGCCAGTTCCTGGAAGCTCACCGTGCACAGCTCACATCACAGAGGGCTGTGATCTCCCACAAGGACCAGCACTTTCAGAGAAAGGAGAATAAAGAGACAGAGAGGTTTAAAAAAAAAAAAACTTAAATCGGGAACTATGTACATCTTAATGTATGAAAGTAAAAGTCGCTAAGTCACATCCAACTCTTTCTGACCCTGTGGACTATAGCCCGTTAGACTCCACTGTCCATGGAATTTTTCAAGCAAAAATACTGGAATGGGTTGCCATTCCCTTTTCCAAGGGATCTTCCTGACCCAGGGATTGAACCCAGGTCTCCTACACTGCAGACAGATTCTTTACCAGCTGAGCCACCTCATATAACGGAAGTGGTCTATTCAGCAGATCGTCATTTACTGCTTCCTGGATAGTTTTCATAATGTGCCAGACCCTGCCCTGATTACGTCCCAGGTGATGGATGTCACATTGGAAGTCAGGGCTTGGTGGGCACCTCTGGGACACTCTTGTGAGCCTGGATCTCATAGCCACCACCTTGCTGTGCCCATGGAATCCCCCCGTGGAGGCACCGTGTCTCCTACAAAAGCCGCGGGGGTCACAATTGGATGGTAGAGGGGCCTGTGTTAGGCCAGGGGCTGAGAACAAGTCTTGAAAGTTCTCTCAGTCCTCCTCAAGCGCTAGGTCAACTGCTCCGTTTCCTCCAGGCAATTCATCAAATCCCCCTGAATCAACAGGGCCTGAGGCAAAGAACACGCTTTGAGCAAGAGGCTGTACTAGAGGGTAACTTCTGGCAGCCTTGTGAAGACAGCTGAGGGAGAGCAGAATGTGTGCAGAGGAAAATGAAGGGATTTCATAATTCAGCAACATTTGCTGATATATTAAGGTGTTTTAGAGGGCCGTCTGTGCTGTTACTCATAAAGAATATTAACTGATTTTATAGGTATTTGAAGAGTAGGTGTAAAACAACCATTAACCATCGTTTTCTTATTAACACAAATCAAATAAGGTTCTGTGTGTACAGTGCGTGTTAGTCATTCAATCGTGGCCAACTCTTTGTGACTCCAGGGACTGTAGCCCACCAGGCTCCTCTGTCCATGGAATTTCCCAGGCAAGAGTACTGGAGTGGGTTGCCATTTCCTTCTCCAATACACTGTGTTCTATTTAGCTCTTACGGATGTTCCTGCCTCTTTTGACTCCCAACCCCACTTAGCTANCAGGCTCCTCTGTCCATGGAATTTCCCAGGCAAGAGTACTGGAGTGGGTTGCCATTTCCTTCTCCAATACACTGTGTTCTATTTAGCTCTTACGGATGTTCCTGCCTCTTTTGACTCCCAACCCCACTTAGCTACCCATACCTTACAGGTGAACACTGAGGATTTCTCTGTGGGGTGGCTTAGGTCAGGAGAAGACACTCTTCAAGGGGGATAATGAGGAGGATGTTCGGCGGCAATGGTAGTGCTGAGGAGGTGATGGCGGAAACTGCGGCGGAGGTAGCAATGCTGCTACTGGTGTAATAGAAACATGGAAGAAGGTAAATAAGTTGCAATGATTGCCTATTTTAATATTTTAAGACAATACCCTATAGACAGTTTTAGGCTCTCAATCAAAGATTAAATTCCACCAACTGGTCTCAGTCCTTCCAAGTTTTTTCACCTAGGATAACCAGTCTCTCAAAGGTCAATTCACAAAGGTAAATTATTTTATTTCTCCAGGTGCCATGATCATTTCAGGATTTAAACTAAGACATTCTGTTCTGGGAACAAGAGATTGCTCCCTTGTTCTTTGAGATTTCACCCAGGCAAGCAACTTCTAATTTATTTATAAGCCTCCTACATCCTTGTTAAAGACACTCTCCTAATGATCTTGGCATTTCTGCCTTTTCTTCTGGCATTCAGGGTGCTAAGTCACCAGGACCCAAAGCAAACCAAACACATACAAAAAAGAAAGGGGTAAACAGAGGCAGAAGGAGTCTAAGAATTATGTCTTTGTTCCTTTGCACCTTTGACAAGAGAGTTTCCGGAACATTGGTTCATTCCTTTATTAAACAAGCATTTACTCCTGGCATTCTAGAGGGGAAATGAAAACGGAAACCTTCGATCTATGATCTTAGAGATACGATACACAGAATATTCCACCTTGAAAAACAGCCAAGGGTGGAAGGGTTCTAAATACCCAAAGAATTTGGGAAGAAAAACGAAGCAGTCTTTGAAATATGACTTTCTAAATGGCCTGTGGCGATCTTTAAAGTCCCCCTTAAGGACTCCAGGACTCCATAACAACCGAGAAGCTAAAAGAATATTCCTTAAAATTAGCCTAAGAACAATTGGCACTATGCCCACCAAGGGCTGTTGAAACGCAGGTCCTCGTGTCCCATGGTTAGCCTTCTAAATCAGGACTTCTGGAAAACGAGATCAGGGAACCTGCCTCATAGTGATTCTCATGCACACAAAATGATTTAGCAAAACATTGGGTTGGCCAAAAAGTTTGCTCAGGTTTTTGGGCTTCCCTGGTGGCTGAGACAGTAAAGCATTCACCTGCAATGTGGAAGACCTGGGTTCAGTCCCTGGGTTGGAAAGATCCCCTGGAGAAGGGCATGGCAGCCCATTCTAGTATTCGTGCCTGGAGAAGCCTCCTGGACAGAAGAGCCTGGTGGGCTACAATCCATGGGGTCTCAAAGAGTCAGACATGACTGAGTAACTAAGCACAGCACAGTACAGCCCATAGGATGTTATAGGAAAAGCCAAACAGACTTTTTGGCCAATACAGTATAAGGAGAGGGATTGAAAAGCTGAGATCAGTATGGACTTTTCATGACTGCAGTATAAGATGCCAAGGAACAGTGAAATGGACTTTGCTGTCCAACAGTGAAATGGACAATGGAACAGCAGAACATTCGAGAAATTCTTTGGACAGAGAGCCAATCTTCAGGGTGACAACCAAATGGTGTTTGCTATTTCATATCTTTCCCTCCAGTATTCAGCCCCCTCATCTGGAAACTGGAGAACATGGTCTAGATCTGTAGCCACCAGACATGTGAATCTATTGAGCCCTTGGAATGTGACCATTCTGAACTGAGATATGCTTCAAGGGTGAAATACATTCGGTTTGAAATATTTAGTACAAAATAAAGAATGTAAAATGTCCCAATATTTTATATGTTGTCTACATGTTGAATTGATAATATTTGGGACATATTGGGTAAATAAAATTAGGTTCAGTTAGGTGGCTCAGACAGGAAAGAATCTGCCTGCAAGGCAGGAGACCCAGGTTTAATCGCTGGGTCAGGAAGATCCCCTGGAGAAGGGAACAGCTACCCACTCCAGTATTCTTGCCTGGAGAATTCCATGGAGAGAGGAGCCTGGCAGACTACAGCCCACAGGCGTCACAAAGAGTTGGACACACAGAGCAACGGACACTTCCACTTTTTTCAAAATTAATTTCACCAGTTTCTTTCAGTTTCTTAAGGGTGCCTACTAGAAAATTTAAATTACATATGTGACTTGTCTGTGTGGCTTGTTGGAGATTTAGAAGTGAAATATGACCTAAATTTGGACCACACTGAGCACCATGATCTCTAATCCAGTACTGATATTCTGTGCAATTTTTAGATGGATTCATGGAGAATTAAGTGGCACCTGAGTTGGTGCTGGGTCAAGGATTTGTCCCTGGTCAGAAGCTAGCCAGACTCTAGCCTGAAGACCTGCCCACCCAGAGTAGGAGAAAGCTGCCAAGAGAGGTAAACTATGAGAAGCTGGGCCACAACACAACCTCAGACACTGTCTGTGGCAAAGTCGGGCCATGCTTAGCTATTGTTTCATCTTCATTTACCATCCCTGGGGCTTGTGTTAGAGCTTCTCTGATCTCTGGCCAGCATACACAAACTGAAGCTTTTCTGCGCAATTTAACATTCCTAGAATGATCCATTTGAAGTGAGATTTCTTTCTTCCTTGCAGACTTTATCTTGGAGAACCTGTTTGACCATATCAAGTATTGGGGACTTTCTTTTGACATGCCAATATTGAAAATAAAGTCTATTTTTCTCTCTTCCATAAGACTGAAAATACTTTTTCCTTAAAAAAAGAAAAATTCAGCTCTAGGGACTTCCCTGGTGGATCAGTGGTTAGGAATCCACCTGCCAGCATTCCCTGATCCAGGAATTTTCCACATGCCACAGAACAACTAAACCGCTGCGGTGCAAAAACTATTGAGCCAGTGCCCTGGGCCCCACGCTCCGCACGAAGAGAAGCCGCCACAATGAGACACCCAAGCACCCACAATTTCTGCAACCAGAGAAAAGTCCCGCAGCAACAAAAACCCAGCACAGTCAAAGATAAAACAAATAAGTAACAGTTTTTAAAAAATTTAAAGTTGTAAGTTTTGTACTGTGTTCAGTTCAGTTCAGTCACTCAGTCATGTCTGACTCTTTACGACCCCATGGCCCACAGCATGCCAGGCCTCCCTGTCCATCACCAAGTCAGAGAGCTGGCTCACTCATGTCCATCAAGTCTGTGATGCCATCCAACCATCTCATCCTCTGTCATCCCCTTCTCCTCCCACCTTCAATCTTTCCCAGCATCTGGATCTTTTCTAATGAATCAGTTCTTTGCATCAGGTGGCCAAAGTATTGGAGTTTCAACTTCAGCATCAGTCCTTCCAATGAATATTCAGGACTGATCTCCTTTAGAATGGACTGGTTGGATCTCCTTGCTGTCCAAGGGACTCTCAAGAGTCTTCTTCAACACCACAGTTCAATAGCATCAATTCTTCAGTGCTCAGCTTTCTTTATAGTCCAACTCTCACATCTACACATGACTACTGGAAAAACCATAGCTTTGACTAGATGGAGCTTTGTTGGCAAAGTAATGTCGCTGCTTTGTAATATGCTGTCTAGGTTGGTCGTAGCTTTTCTTCCAAGGAGCAAGCATCTTTTAATTTCATGGCTGCAGTTACCATCTCCAGTGATTTTGAAGCCCCCCAAAATAAAGAGTGTCACTGTTTCCATTGTTTCCCCATCTATTTGCCATGAAGTGATGGGACCAGATGCCATGATCTTGGTTTTCTGAATGTTGAGTTTTAAACCAGCTGTTCCACTCTCCTCTTTCACTTTCATCAAGAGACTCTTCAGTTCCTTTTCACTTTCTTCCATAAGGGTGGTGTCATCTGCATATCTGAGGTGACTGATATTTCTCCTGGCAATCTTGATTCCAGCTTGTGCTTCATCCAGCCCAGCATTTCTCATGATGTACTCTGCATGTAAGTTAAATAAGCAGGGTGACAATATACAGCCTTGACATACTCCTTTCCTGATTTGGAACCAGTCTGTTGTTCCATGTCCAGTTCTAACTGTTGTTTCTTGACCTGCATACAGTTTTCTCAAGAGGCAGGTTAGGTGGTCTGGTATTCCCATCTCTTTCAGAATTTTCCACAGTTTATTGTGATCCACACAGTCAAAGGCTTTGGCATAGTCAATAAAGCAGAAATAGACGTTTTGCTGGAACTCTCTTGCTTTTTCCATGACCCAGTGGATGTTGGCAATTTGATCTCTGGTTCCTCTGCCTTTTCTAAAACCAGCTTGAACATCTGGAAATTCTCAGTTCATGTACTGTTGAAGCCTGGCTTAGAGCATTTTGAGCATTACTTTGCTAGCATGTGAGATGAGTGAAGTTGTGTGGTAGTTTGAACATTCTTTGACATTGCTTTTCTTTGAGATTGGAATGAAAACTGACCTTTTCCAGTCCTGTGGCCACTGCTGAGTTTTCCAAATTTGCTGGCAGATTGAGTGCAGCACTTTCACAGTATCATCTTTTAGGACTTGAAATAGCTCAACTGGAATTCCATCACCTCCACTCGCTTTGTTCATAGTGATGCTCCCTAAGGCCCACTTGACTTCGCATTCCAGGATGTCTGGCACTAGTGCTGTATTAAGTATGCTTAAAACAAATAGATCAGCTTCCTAGAAAGTTCTCATACACTCCTACGTCCCCATGATGTTGCTTTCATTTCCAATACTGGTATTTGTCAGGCCCCCGCACTCATCTTGACATTTCCCTCCCCCCTTCTAATCCCTGGTTATCACCTTGTTGGTTCTCCTGCAACCTCGGTGGCTGCTCCTTCTCCATCTCCTGTGCTCTGCTCTGCTCCTTCTCCCAGGGTCCTCCTGTTGCCATGCCCCAAGCCCAGGACAGGCCTCACCGCTTCTGAGCCAGCTTCCCTCCACTCTGGTGTATAAATGATACTAAACTCTCATCTCCAGCCTGAGTGTCTCCCCTCAGCCCCCCACTTATTTCTCTCACTGCCAACTCGCTGTGTCACTTTCACAGCTAACATGTATCTCAAATTGAATGCAGTCCAAACTCCTGGTCTTCCCACCGATCCGCTCACCCCAGAGTCTTTCCCTCTCACTTGGTGCTAACTCCATCCTTCTGGTTGTTGAGGTCAAAATCCTCAGTCATCTCTGCCTCCTTTCTCTCACACACCCCAACTTCCTATCCATTAGCAAAGCCAGTTGGTCCTCCCACCCAATATCGGATTGGCCAAAAAACTCGTTTGAACCTTTCCATACAATGTTATGGAAAACTTGAACGAATTTTTTGGCCAACCCAGTACATCAAGAATCTTGCCATTTTCCACCGCCCCCACGGCTACATCCTGGTGCAAGATGCCATCATCCCAGTTTGTGCTCTCTGCTTCCACCTATCCCCTCACAAACTCTGTTCAACACCACAGCCAAACAGAGCTTTTCATTTGTTGTTTTATTCATTTATATGTGTATTTCCCCCATGATTAACTTTTAATTATGATTTTTAAGATGCAAAACAAATCTTTTTAAAAGGTGTGCAGAGTTGCTTTTTAATGATATTATATTAGCTTCAGATGTACAACATAGTGAATTGATATTTTTGAACATTACAACATGATCACGATGATAAGTCTAGTTACCATCTGTCACCATACAGAGATATTACAGTATTAGTGACTCTGCTCTCTTGTTGTATGTTACAGTCCCCTGACTTATGTATTTTATAACTGGAAGTTTGTGCTTCTAAATCCCCCTCACCTATTTTACTCATCTCTTCAGCCCCTCCCTTCTGGTGACCAACAGTTTCTTTTCTGTATCTATGGCTGAATAATATTCCAGTCTGTGTGTGTGTGTGACGTCTTCTTTATCCAATCATCTATCAGTGAACACTGAAGTTGATCCCATTTCTTGGTTATTGTAAATAATGCTACAATGAACATTTTTGTTGTTGAGCCGCTAAGCTGTGTCTGAGTCTTTTGTCCCTATGGGCTGTAGCCCACGAGTCTCCTCTGTCCATGGGATTTCCCAGGCAAGAATCCTGGAGTGGGTTGCCATTTCCTCCTCCATAGTAATGCTGCAATGAAGATAGGGTTGTGTAATGTTTCTAATTCTTCCTTTTGCTTTCTGTGGGAAAAACACCCAGAAGTAGAATTGCTGGGTCACAGAGTAAGTAGCTCTATTTTTAATGCTTTTAAGAATTTTCATACTGTTTTCCATAGTAGCTGCACCAATTTACATTCCCACCAACAGTGCACAAGGGTTTTCTTTCTCCACCTCCTTTCCAAGACTTATTATTTGTTGTCTTCTTGAGGATAGCCATTCTGATAGATGTGAAGTGATCTCACTGTGATTTTGATCCGCATTTCCCTGATTAGTGATGTTGAGCATCTTTTCACATGAAAAGATTGGCCATCTGTATGCCCTCGCTGTAAAAATGTCTCTTCAAAGCCTCTGCCCATTTTTAATCAAGTTATGCCTTTTTGATATTGAGTTTTATGAGTTATTTTGATATTAATCCCTTATCAAATATATCATCTGTAAATATCTTTTCCCCTCGGTAGCTTGTCTTTTCATTTTGTTGATGGTTTTCTTCACAAAAAAAGCTTTTGTTTGAAAGCTTTTCAGGTTGATATAGTTCCATTTGTTTACTTTAACTTTGTTTCCCTTCCCTTAGGAGATATATCCCCAAAAATATTGCTAAGACTGATGTCAAAGACATACTGACTGTTTTTTCCTAAAAATTTTGTCACTTCAGGTCTTACACTGAAGTGTCTAATCCACTTTGAATTTATTTCATGTATGATGGGAGGAAGTAGTCCAGTTTGATTTTTTTTTCCATGTAGTTGTTCAGTTATTAATAAACATTGTTTATTGAAGAAGCTGTCTTTTCCCAATATTCTTATCTCCTTTGTCATGGATTAATTGACCATATAAGTATGTTTATTTCGGGGTTCTCTATTCTGTTCCATTGATTTATATATATGTCTGTTTTTGTGCCAGTATTGTGCTGTTTTGATGACTATAACTTTACAATATAGTTTGAAATCAGGGCACATGACACAAAGTGAGCTTTTTAAATGTAAAAGAGATGAGGTCATTCTTCTCCTCACTCAGAGGCCACAGTGGCACCCTAAGATCCCTTATGATCTGGCTTATGACCTTGCTGTTTTTCTTTCAACAAATGTATTTCAAATTTTGACTAGCAAATTTCCTTTATTGTCTGTTTCTTCCCTTTGTCTATTTTTTCAAGATGAATTCTCAACAGCTAAGCACCGAAGAATTGATGCTTTTGAACTGTGGTGTTGGAGAAGACTCTTGGGAGTCCCTTGGACTGCAAGGAGATCCAACCAGTCCATTCTGAAGGAGATCAGCCCTGGGATTTCTTTGGAAGGAATGATGCTAAAGCTGAAACTCCAGTACTTTGGCCACCTCATGCGAAGAGTTGACTCATTGGAAAAGACTCTGATGCTGGGAGGGATTGGTGGCAGGAGGAGAAGGGGATGACAGAGGATGAGATGGCTGGATGGCATCACGGACTCTATGGATGTGAGTCTGAGTGAACTCCGGGAGTTGGTGATGGACAGGGAGGCCTGGCGTGCTGCAATTCATGGGGTCACAAAGAGTCGGACACGATTGAGCGACTGAACTGAACTGAACTGAAGACAGTGCAAATCATTTTGATAAATTAACGAGTGAATAGCAGTTGTTCTATAAGCACGTGTCAGAAGATGAGTGGATGATGAAATTGATTAGCACAGGCATGCTTGGAGTTATATTTACAACCTTGAGAACCCAGGACTTATACTCTTTGCTTGGGCTAATGTTGGGGGAGGCATTTATGGAAGTATAGCACGATCGTTCCTCTCCCATTTTCTCATTCAATTAGCATATATTCATTCAATTAGCATATATTCATTCAATTAGCATTCACTGATGTGAGTTTATGTCACACTACATATAGGGCATATACTTAAGGGCTTCCATGAGCTTTCATTTGTTCAAGCGACATGCAAACATGTGACATTAGAAATCAGACAGAGCTAATGTAGAGGGGCAGTAATATCACACAGGGAAGCAATAAAGGTTTTTCCAAGGAGAAGCAATGGAGCTGATTCTTGAAGGATAAAGAAGAATTCTTCATATGGACAAGGGAAGACTTGTTTCAGAAAACAGCATTCCAGGAAGCAGAAACAAAAGCCAGGGGACAGCGTGGCACTTTGAGGAACTACAAGTTGCTGGGCATGCCCAACGTCCAGACCACAGATCAGAAAGTTATGAGACACACAGCGAGAAAGGTCAGTGAAGGGCTTGTTTGGACACTGAGACTTTATTCTCCAACAACATGAAGGCTTGTAAATACAGATGAACACAATGAGGAGGCAAGAAAACTTCAATACAGCATACAGCATGAGTGCAAACTCTGAGCTGTGGAGAGTTCTGTGGGCGACAGGGACAGCCTCAGTCAACAGTTCAGAGGATTGGGGCAGGAAGGGTGAAGGGAGGGACAAAGCATCCCCCAGGAGGGGACACTGAGCCAACGCTGACAGAACAAGGAGGAGTAAGGCAGGCAGGAAGGATGAGGCGGGAGAGTGTGAATCACAGCTGAACACCCACATTAATACTCACTCCTTCTCAAACCTAAAACGGGCGCCTAAATCCCATTAGAATCCACACAGTGCCTAATCCTCCTTCTCCTTGATCTTCATCATGAAACTGAAGAATCAAAATATTAAGGAGCCAGAGGGCATCTCAGAGCACATCTAATCCAACGCATTCCAACCCTCTCCACTCAAGGACCCTGAATAATAAGGGAAAGAACATGAACCAATTTTCACCTGTTGTAGTCTTTTTGACGTATAAATTTTGCATTTTGAGCCAAAACATCCATATTTGTTTTAATATAAGAATAACTTTTTTTGCCTCAGAAAGATTGAGCCTCCACAAGACATTGCATCATCCTTATTCACAGCCCTCCCTCACCACACCTGCCAAGCGTGTGGATGTCCTTGGGAAAGCCCTCATCTACAGATTGCGACTCAGAGGCCAGCAGAGAGGTCATGGCATCTGCCTGGGGTCACACAGCGGGTTAGCTACAGCGAAGCCTGGAGCCAGCACCAGAGCTCGCCTTGGATCCACTTCCCACGAGGACTCCGCATTTGACCCTGCAACCCCCTCTGCCTTCCTCCACTCCATGTTTCACTGATTGCCCCTTTTTTAGCCTGCCATGCCTCTCCCCGCTCAGAGGGCTCAGAGGAAACAGAGCCGAGGGGAAGCCCCGTTTAGGAGAGGAGCTCACAGAACACGGTGCCCTGAGCAGTCCTGGCCTGACCCTCATCCGCTACATCGTCTCAGAGTCCTCCACGATCAAAGGGTTAGGAAGGCTGCTCAGGCTGCTCTTGACTAATTAGACCTTTCTTTCCTAGAGGCTTTTAGAACATATTTCTGCAACTTGGCTTAGAGCATGGAAAGGGAAACCGACAGTCCCCATGTCTGTCCCAGAAAGCCCCTCGCCAGCCACTCCCACCTGTGTTGAAAGTTTTATGAGCATCTCCGGAAGAACAGCACCCAGACGCCCTCCTGCAAAGGCAGAGAACAGAGAAAAGGCTAGGAAGCTATCTGGTTTTCTTCAAATACAAGTCTGATCTGGTCACTCCCTCTGCCTAAATCATATCAGCTCTGTCCCCAGGATAAGGGCCCCTCCCTGAGTGGTCTATAAGGACCCGAGTCTGTCCTTTCCCGATTGTCCCAGCATCTCCCTAAATCCCTTTCTTCCTCCTCTCTGATACCCCGTCCATGCCCATCTCCCCCCCACAGGGCTTTGGACCTGACGCTTTCTTGCCACAGGGTCTTTGCCCTTGCCAGTGTCATCTCAGAGGCTCTTTCACCCACTCTGTGCCTGTTTCCTCATCATCGTTCAGCAATCAGCTCGAAATTTTCTTCCTCTGATAAGCCTTCTTTAACCTCCCAACAGTCAAGCCTCCTACTCTAGGCCTTCAGAGCACCAGCCACCTTTCTTCAGGGCTCTTATCACAACTATATATTTACACTGACTTGTGTGACTGACTCCTTGATTGCTATCTGTTCTCCCACGAGGCTGTCTGATCCACAAGGGCAGAGTCCCTGTAAAGATTTGCCCATTTTCACATCCTTACCACTTAACATTATGCCTGATACAAAGCAGATGCTTTAAAAATCTGTTTAAATAATAATTAAATAATGAACAAATAAACAGATTTATTAAGTCCAAAACATGAATTGGTGAGTGAGTGAATACCTGAAATTGTTTACAAAGGTCTTTGGGACTCAGGATTTTTAGTCCTCAGACCTACGCGTCTATCAAGCAGCATTTATTGTAGTCAGAGGCAGCACCCCTCAGGGCTTCCCACTACAGCATCTCTAAGTGTCTTTTATGTGCCTATATGGGGAGTGTTCAGCTAGAATCTCTCCTGACTACCCTCTTTCCCTTATTCTCACCCTCTATTCCAGCCATCTGCAAATCCTGGTGACTATATTCCAAGGTATATCAAATTCCATCAGACATACAAAAGCTGAGTATATCACCAACAAACTATGACAAAAGAACCTTTAAAAGATATGTTTTTGGAAGANTGAAATTACTTTTGAAGTCTTTAGTGCCAAATGCAATGTTTCTTCCCTGTCCTCATGTCGCCTGTGCTGCTTTCTGCTACACTTGACAGGTCCCCACTTTTCTGAAACTCTCCGAATGACTTTGAATTAGAAGCATGTTTCCAGGTTCTTTTCCTGCTTCCTTGGTTTCTTGATAATCTCAGTGATACTTTCTGAGAACTCTGGCAACAAAGATTCCGCTTCATTAATCTTTAAGGTCCAGTGCCTTGCACAGGACCTGGTGCCTGGTGGATGTAATCACCCCCTCAGTAGCCAGCTCTCTGTCCTGGTCCACGTAGATGCAGCTCATTTTTTTCTTTTTCAGAAGTTCATTGTCCTGTTTGCCTGGGGAAGGTGACTCCTTATCCAGCCCCAGGGATGGATAATGAGCTGTTTAATCAGATCATGTAATTTTCCCTCCCCACTAACTGATTTAAACATGGACTCATGATGCAATCACATGCAATAGAGAGGAAGGTTCTAGGGTAGTGGTTCCCAATGTTTTAGGCACCAGGGACTAGTTTTCGGGAAGACTGTTTTGCCAAAGATGGAGAGAAATGGTTTCAGGCTGATTCACATAAGGATCTTGGAGAAGAGGTGACAGAGGATGAGATGGTTGGAAGGCATCATCGACTCAATGGGTGTGAGTCTGAGCAAACTCCAGGAAATTGTGAAGGACAGGGAGGCCTGGTGTGCTACAATCCATTGCGGTCACAGAGTCAGATATGATTTAGCAACTGAACAGCNCATCGACTCAATGGGTGTGAGTCTGAGCAAACTCCAGGAAATTGTGAAGGACAGGGAGGCCTGGTGTGCTACAATCCATTGCGGTCACAAAGAGTCAGATATGATTTAGCAACTGAACAACAAACAGGAGAATCTAATGCTACTGCTGATCTGGTAGCAGGCAAAACTCAGGCAGAAATGCCAGCGATGAGGAGGAGCTATAAATATAGAGGAAGCTTTGCTTACTCTTACTGCCTCCCACTTCCTGCTGTGTGACCCAGTTCCTAACAAGCAACAGATCAGTAGTGGTCCATGGCCTGGGTGTTGGGGACCCATGTTCTATGGGGCTTCTGGGGTAGTTTTTCAGAATTGATAAGAAAAGGAAAGAAATTAGTTTGTTAGGGGTGCTATAACAAAGCAGAGCAAACTGGGTGGCTTAAATGACAGAACTCTATTGTTTTTCAATTCTAGAGGTTACAAGTCTGAAATCAAAGTGTTAGCAGGTTTGGTTCCTTGTGAAGGATGCAAAGAATCTCTGCCAAGCTTCTATCCTTAGCTTTTAGGTGGTCATCTTTCAGTTCAGTTCAGTTCAGTTGCTCAGTCGTGTCCGACTTGAATCAGAGCACTCCAGGCCTCCCTGTCCATCACCATCTCCCAGAGTTCACTCAGACTCACATCCATTGAGTCGGTGATGTCATCCAGCCATCTCATCCTCTGTCGTCCCCTTTTCCTCCTGCCCCCAATCCCTCCCAGCATCTTTAGGATCACTTAAAAATTCTCCCTGTGTATATGTATCTGTATCCATATTTTGCCTTTTCATGAGGACATCAGCCAAATTAACGTTAAAGACTACATTTAAAATTTATTACTCTGTAATGGCTCTATCTCTAAGCAAGGTCACACTCTGAGGTACTGGGAATCAGGACTTCAACATAAAAATTGTGAAGGTGTACCATTCAACAGATAATAAGGAACACTCTTTTCTTCAAGATTACTGATGTCTGGAGCTACAGTAGCCACTTTGTAACCATGAGAAGGCAAGATAATGCAGTTCAGTCAGTGACTCAGTTGTGTCCTACTCTTTGTGACCTTGTGGATTACAGCACGGCAGGTTTCCCTGTCCATCACCAACTCCCAGAGCTTTCTCTAACTCACGTCCATTGAGTCAGTGTTACTATCCAACCATCTCATCCTCTGTCATCCCCTTCTCCTCCTGCCTTCAATTTTTCCCAGCATCAGGGTCTTTTCAAATGAGTCAGTTCTTCACATCAGGTGGCCAAAGTATTGGACCTTCAGCTTCAGCATCAGTCCTTCCAATGAATATTCAAGACTGATTTCTTTTAGGATTGATTGGATTGATCTCCTTGCAGTCCAAGGAACTCTCAAGAGTCTTCTCCAACACCACAGTTCAAAAGCGTTAATTCTTCAAAATCAATTTTTCGACACTCAGCTTTCTTTATGGTCCAACTCTAGCATCCATACATGACTACTGGAAAAACCATAGCTTTGACTAGATGGACCTTGGTCAGCAAAGTATATGTCTCTGCCTTTTAATATGCTCTCTAGGTTTGTCACTCTTGGAGGGCACAAACAAAAATTGTGTGCATCAGGAACCAGGAGAAAGGAGCAGTGTCCCAGAAGAAACTGAGCCAAACTTGCCTTCGAGTGTCCAGGAGTCTCCGGCGGAGGCGTGGGTCGAAAGCGGCCTGCTGTGGAGTCAGATGCATTAGATACAGCAGTGCAGGTGAACATCCTTTTGGAGGAGGCCACCATCACCTTCATCACCCCTACTATTGCTTGGCCTCAGGCCAAACAACAGGGAGGGAATACAGCCCCGCCCATCAACAGAAGATTGGATTAAAGATTTCCTGAGTATGGCCCTGCCCATCAGAATAGGGTCCAGATTCCCCCAGCCAGTCTCTCCCATCAGGAAACTTCCACAAGCCTCTTATCAGAAGGCAGACAGAATGAAAACCACAATCACAGAAAATTAACCAAACTGATCACATGGACCACAGCCTTGTCTAACTCAGTGACACTGTGAGCCATGCTGCGCAGGGCCACCCAAGACGGACGGGTCATGGTGGAGAGTTCTGACAAAACATGGTCCACTGGAGAAGAAAACAGCCAACCATTTCAGTATTCTTGCCTTGAGAACTCCATGAACAGTGTAAAAAGGCAAGATAGTTGGCAGGCCAATAAACAGAAAGTGGTCGAATAATAAGAGACTCTGATCCTTGTTGGCATCTTTGATCAAAGTAGTGTTTTAGGAAAACAAATAAGTCTACAGTGTGCGTTCCATTTGGATTGGAGTGGGGTGAAACAGAGAGCAGATAGACTTTAGTTTAAGTGCATGTTCCAATAGTTGTAGTGCAATGACTTGAATTAAAGTAGTGAAAAGAAGGGATACGGTCAAGAGGCATCAAAGAGGAGGATTTCTTACAATAAGAAATACGGTAGCCAGAGCTGGATTTGGGGAGCATCCTTGCTCCTCCCTCCTCTAGGGCTCCTAGTGCTGGTAGCTGCTTGGACTGCATGCAATTTAAGAAAAAGACGAAAAGGAAAGAGCCAGTTACTCTAAAAAGCATTTCATGAATACAAAGGCCTTGTGAACTGAACTTTTCCTTCTCCCCACTGATACAATTCTAGGTATTACCTGACAGTCTAAATATAGGCAATTAAAGTAGGCATTTCAAATCAGTGTTCCCCCAAACTGTGATTCATGAAATGCTAATTCTGTGAGTTATTAATCCTGTGTCCGTGAGATTCTCCAGGCAAGAATACTTGAATGGGTTGCCATTCCCTTCTCCAAGGGAATTTCCTGACTCAGGGATCAAACCTGGGTCTCCCATATTGCAGGCAGTTTCTTTACCATCTGAGCCACCAGGCAAATAAATCTTAGATCAAAGGTGAAGAAAGACATGTTTGGAACCCAGGTGAATTTAGAAATTTGGGTTAAGGTCCACCCTGCAGGACTTCTCAGAGCCTTCAATATTCAAGTGTAGAGTGATAGAAATGTAGTATTTATAAAATGTATGAAATGTAAGGTTCAGTGATTACAAACATTTTATCACAGAGCATTTCACAGGAGTCTACTCTGTGGTGCACGTTTTGGGAAACGCTGCTCTAAACAATGCTGTCACTCGAGGCTCTTTTTTCCCCTCTAGTATATCACACCATAGCTATTCAGTCTCCTCAGTGTAAAGGGCCCGTTATGGATGGGACTGCCAATTCCCTGGTGACCTGTGAGCTTTTGTGCAGTGATATTGACATCCCCATTTAAAATACTGAGGCAGAAAGAGATGAGGCATACTACTGTATGAACAGAGCTATCCCCAGGAGACAGGGAGGAGGAGAAGAAATCTATGAGCCTGCCTCAGACCAGGTAATGGGCTCAATGTTTGGCAAGACCAAGAGGGCATTGAGAGCCCACACTTGGAGTAGAACTCACTGAATAAATGGAATTTGCAACAGGCACCTCTGATAATGGAATTTTCAAGTGAGAAATGCAACTGCTCCTTCCCCAGGGAGAGTTTTTCTGGACTCATCTTCCTGGACATATGTTATTTTTTATTATGAGTCCCCAAGCAGTGGTGGTGTCTGCCTTTTATAGTAAGATTGTGCTTGTGTTTTATCTCCAGTGTCTCTCCCAGGAGTCTCCCATGTTTGCACAACAGGTAACATGTTTTAGAAGTTGAGAGCGCACATGGGAACCTGGGTTCCAATCTTGACTCTATATGGATTTTGCCTTTAAGAAGATATCTTAAGATCATTAGATCTCAGTTTTCTCATCCATAAAGTGGGGATACTTAACAAACTATTTTGAGGCTTATCCAAACCCAATGCTGGGCAAAAAATAAATGCTTAATGCNACTCTTTGCAACCATATGTACTGTAGCTCACCAACATCCTCTGTCCATGGGATTCTCCAGGCTAGAATACTGGAGTGGGTTGCCATGCCCTCCTCCAGGGTAGCTTCCTGACTAAGGGATTGAACCCACGTCTCCTGTGGCTCCTGCATTGCAGGCTAATACTTTACCACTGAGCCACCAGGGAGGCCCATTCACCCATTTGCTATTATAAAGTTTTTTAATTTTAATTTTTTATTGAAATATAGTTGATTTATGTTTCAGGTATATGGCAAAGTGATTCAGTTATATATACTTTTTTTCAGATTCTTTTTCATTATATAACATATTGAGTATATTTCTCTGTGCTGTACAGTTGGTCCTTGTTTATCTATCTTATATATATTAGTGCCACTCCAGTACTCTTGCCTGGAAAATCCCATGGACAGAGGAGCCTGGTAGGCTGCAGTCCATGAGGTCGCTAAGAGTCTGGCACGACTGAGCGACTTCACTTTCACTTTTCACTTTCATGCATTGGAGAAGGCAATGGCAACCCACTCCGGTGTTCTTGCCTGGAGAATCCCAGGGACAGACGAGCCTGGTAGGAGGCAGTCTATGGGGTCGCACAGAGTCGGACACGACTGAAGCGACTCAGCAGCAGCAGCCGCAGCAGTGTGTATCTGTTAATCCCAAACTCCTAACATATTCCTCCCCATTCCCTTTCCCTTTTGGTACTATAAGTTTGTTTTCTATGTCTGTGAGTCTACTTCCATTTGGAAATAAGTTCATTTGTATCATTTTCTTTTAAGATTCCACATATAAATAGTATCACGTACTTGTCTTTCTCTGACTCATTTCACTTGCTATGATAATCTCTAGGTCCATACATGATGCTGCAAATGGCATTATTTATTCTTTTTATAGCAGAGTAATATTCCATTTTATATATACACTACCTCTTCCTTACCCATTCATCCCTCGATGGACACTTACCTTGCTTCCATATCTTGACGACTATAAGTAGTGCCGCCATGAATTTTGAGGTACATGTGTCTTTTCAAGTTAGAACTTTCTCCAGATATACGCCCAGAAATGAGACTGCAGGGTTATACGATAACTCTATTTTTAGTTTTTTTGGGTTTTTTTGAAGATGTTTTGATGTGGATTATTTTTCAAGTCTTTATTTAATTTGTTACACCATTGTTTCTGTTTTATGCTTTAGTTTTTTGACAGCAGGGCATGTGAGATCTTAGCTCCCTGACCAGGGATGGAACCAGCACCCTCTGTACTGGAAGGCAAAATCTTAACCACTAGACCATCAGGGCGGGGAAGGCAACGGCACCCCACCCCAGTACTCTTGCCTGGAAAATCCAATGGACGGAGTAGCCTGGTGGGCTGCAGTCCATGGGGTCGCTAACAGTCGGACAGACTGAGCAACTTCACTTTCACTTTTCTCTTTCATGCATTGGAGAAGGAAATGGCAACCCACTCCAGTATTCTTGCCTAGAGAATCCCAGGGACGGGGGAGCCTGGTGGGCTGCCGTCTATGGGGTCACACAGAGTCAGACACGACTGAAGTGACTCAGCAGCAGCTTAGCAGCAGCAGCAGACCATCAGGGAAGTCCCCTATTTTTAGTTTTTTAAGGAAGTTTCATATCGTTTTCCGTAGTGACTGCACCAATTTATATTCTTACCAACAGTGTAGGAGGGTTCCCTTTTCTCCACACCCTCTTCAGCATTCATTATTTGTAGAAATTTGAATGATGGCCATTCTGACTGGTGTGAAGTGATATCTCATTGTGGTTTTGATTTGCATTTTTCTAATAATTAATGATGTTGAGCATTTTGTCATGTGCCTATTGGCCCTCTGTATGTCTTCTTTGGAGAAATATCTATTTAGGTCTTCTGCCCAGATTTTATTAAGTTGTTTGTTTTGTTTTGTTGATACTGAGCTGTATGAGCAGTTTGTATATTTTGGAAATTAATTCTTTGTCAGTGTATCATTTGCAAATATTTTCTCCCATTCTGTAGGTTGTCTTTTCGTTTTTGTTTATGGTTTCCTTTGCTATGCACTATTATAAATTCTAAAATCATGAATATTCTTGTACATAAGAACCATCTTTGCCTTCTTGGTCATGGGTATTAATACCCTGTTAAATTACATTTTCCAGTACTGTATTTTATTTAGCAGTTTTGCATCTATGAATGGACTGTTCCTGAAACCTGTGGAATGCATGCAAACACCATCACTGTGTCCCATGTTTCAGAGAGAACTGTCTTGGTGAAGGGGGTCAGGATGGGTGGCAGCTGATGCTCTGTGGGAACCATCTTGGTCCCACAGCTATTTAACCCTGTGTTTGCTATAGGTGAGCCAACGAATGCAAAGCCGAACTAATTCAATCGGCCTTGGAATTAGAGCAACTGTTCTATTATTGTTAGCACATTCCTGCTATAAATAACCTGACATTATCCATCTGCATGGGATGCAGAAAAACAAAAAACATGCAAAGTAAAGACCAAAATAGACCTGAGGTCCATCTGGTACACCCTCTCTATGGGCCCCAAACAGATGGTACAAATTCCCAAGATATACCTACCCAATGGCACTGTCCTATCTTGGGGAAGAAGGGGGATTCCTTGCAGCAAATGGCCCAGCCAAAAAGAAAAGGGAAATCGGCCACTGAGATTCATCCCTTGATTCAATAAATAATTTTTGGAACACCTGACCTGTTCCAGACATTGTTCTCAAACTTAGAAATACAATGAACCCTCTCCCCCATTCTCCCAGTTGGATGACCCAGGCTGAGTGTCCATTGTCCACTGAGTTTTTTCTCTTGACCAGTTCGCAGCAACTGGTACCAGTTCGCAGCAACTGGTACCAGTTCAGTCATTTTCAATGTCTTCAGCTTGAGTCCTCATCCACTAAACTTGCTGGCCAGTCCTGGAGGTCAGAGGCTATGACCCATTCATCTCTGGACCTCTGGCCCATCACAATGCCCAACATCTAAACAGTACTCTGTAAGTAATGAACTTCAGAAGAGTTCAGCGTTTCAGAAGAAGCAGCTCTCCAGAAATGGGCATCATCTTCTTTCCCTGATTTCTTCTCAAGGAGTAGGAAAGATAATAATTGTTTCCTGAGTTGTGGTGGAGGATCCAACGTGGGTTCAAATTGGCATAGAAATGGATTTACTGTGCATTAAAATGGGAGGGACTTTTTCATTACAGGTCTCTCTGGCATTTGTCAACTCTGAGCATAGAGATGGAGATATATATAGAGACAGACAGGTAGATATATATAGCCAGGCCAGTAGATAGAGATAAGATGGATAAGAGAGAAAGTGGGAGCTGGCAGGGAACACCAGGTGTTACAGACAGGAAAGAGATGAAAGGTGAAAAGTAAGACTGATTATAGCCCAAAGCACCAAAGCTCAGAATGATCCACAAAGGTGAGAAACGCCAGGACAGTAAGGAATTAACACTTTCTAGTAGACAGTGTCAGGACTTTAAAGGCTTTTAAACAGCAAGGCCTCTTCACTTTTACTGCTTGCAGCTGGAGGGAAAAAAACAGAAAAGATAACAGTCACTGAATGCCTTCAGCAAAAGGAAACAGAGACACACACCCATATACACAGGCGTTTGAGTCACATGTACTAAAATAAAGGGATGACTGAAGGTCTCATCCATTTCCAACCAAATTCAAGCCCTGGGTGCATCTCAGGATGTGTTTCTCGCAACAAAGTTGCCTTGCTTCCTGCTGGAGAAAGAGAGCAAATTTGTGAAGGCTGGGTCCTGGGCTTCTGTGAGGAAGCTTTGGGGAGAGATGACATTGGCTTCTGTCCCTACTGATTCACCGTCTGGGCCCAAGTGGCATTTTCCCACAGTGAGGGGATGCTGCCGGCAATGGGGAAGTTGCTCCATGACCTTCAAAGAGGTAAACGAACGAGAAAATGAGGGCAGACCCAACAGGCCATCTTCTTGGACCAGTATCTCCGAGCTTCCTGGCAAGGCATGACTCATGAGAAATCAAGCCAGGTAACTGAGAATGAACTCAGGTCCGAATACGGTCCTTAATCCAACCCAACTGTCAGTGCCAAGAGGGATAAAATTAAGTAGAAATGCTTCCCACCTGCCAGCAGGAAAAAAAATGGCAAGAAATGTCCAGTTTGGCCTCCTGCAAAACAGCTTGGCGTGGGCTTTCTGCTCGGCTACTTCTGCTTCCCCACACTCCTTTTATGAAGGCCACACTTGAATATTCTGCACCTGGTGGGAGTGAGAATCAGGGGCATGTGTGGAGTTGACTCCATCCCAAACACCCACCTAGTAATTGCTATTCCTAGGAAACTCTCTGGCCAACCACTGGGTCCATGGAAATCTCAAGCCGAACTGAGAGCCCCCTTTGGATGCTGAGCTCCCCCCGCCCCTTTTCTTTCTGAGATAATAGGAGCCACGTCCTGCCATCAAAAGAAAAATAAGCCACTAAACGAGCCCAGAGAGACAGGCACAAAATGCGTATTAAATGTCATCCGTGGTCACCGTGTACAGAAGACATCAGAACCGTTTCCGTTCACCCCTCCATGAACACCGTTTCAATGGCCTTATTGTGGGGAATCACCGCAACTGTCAATCCTGCTATTTCACCTACGAAATTAACAAGGCTTTCTGGAGGCTGCCTCCCCTCACTTGTCAAAACTCTGCCGAGCACAGAACCCGAAGGTGCTGTGGTGAACGAGCCCTTCTCAGGTGGGAAAGCGATAGTGTCAGACCCAGGCCCCCTTTCTCAGCAAATTCTGGGACTTGCTGTCAGGTCTAAATATATTCTTTCAGGAAAATAGCTTAGTCCTTTCCTTGGCAAGTAGATATTGGCCTATATTTTTAATCTGTGTGGGGGTGTGTGTAGATCATATTTATGCATTTTCTGGCTGCGAGTTGAGCCTGCTGGCAGTATGACTGTGTGTGCACAAGTGTGAACACAGAATTCGCTAAGTCCCTTGGCTGTTCCCCACAGATATTTGAGAGAGCTCTCACGTGGGCAGCATGGCTGGCCTCTCATGGAACATGTGACCCCAGACTAGCAGTCTTTGAGGTTGACTTTATGGGTCCAATCAATGTCTGACAACAAGGGGCTCAGCAACTCATAGAGAGTTGGGAGGAGAGATACAGACCCTACCCACAGGGTTAAACTAGGATGACTTGTCTGGAGGCAATGATGAATTGTACTCTGTCCTACAAGATTTGTGAATGTGATTAAGATGTATTGATTGAGTGCCAGGTGTATTCATGAACAGCCTCTCACTTATTCTTCACATGTCAACCCCAGAGGAGATACAAATTACTAGTTCCCCCTTTGTGGATGGGAGAACTCAAGCTTGGAGAGGCTACGTGCCTTGTGCAAAGCCACCCAGAGAGTAGATGGCATAGCTGGAATTTTAAACCCAACCTTCTAGGGCTCCTGATCACTGCTGGTCATTGATTTCTGCACAGCTCCAGTCACGCAGTGTTCTGAGGACTTCAGCCAATGAAAAGGAAGCAAGCTATGGTCAGGCAGGTGCCCAGCATGGGGCAATGGCTGCAGGAAGTTGGCTGGGGCAGCGGGTCAGTCCTCTCAGGAAGGAACCCGCAGTGCCCCACAGTGAGTACCGTTCAAGGACCCACAACGTCCAAGGTTGATGGCACAGGGCCCAGGTAAGGACTGCTAGGCAGTGTGGTTCTCCGTGAACAAGGGGATCCTGGGTCCTCTGCAAGGTGGAGTCTGTTCAAGCTGAACACAAAGATAGCAGAAGTCAGGGCTAGCTCTGGGGGTGCAGCGCACAGGAGCCAGGACGTGCCTTTCAGTGTGTGGTTGGGGCTCACACTGGCTCAGCTCCCTGACAGGGGATGGAGGGAGACAAAGCTCCATGTGTTTAAGCCCTGGGGTCCTGTTTATTCTTTCCCAGGTGCACCCTAGCCCACCTGTGCCTGGCACCTGAAGTAAGCGGCAGTAAAATACAGGCTCCAGGCAGCTGCTCTTGATGGTTTCCCCGGTGTGTTTGCCCCATGGCCCCTGCTTTTCTGTCCTGATTTCCCCACCCCAGTGGCATCCTTGGCCCCTTCACCTCAGAACCCACTAGACTCCTTTCTTCTGCTTCTTAGACCTCAGATTCTCCCACGTGGTTTCTTGTTCTCTACAACTCCTGACTTCAATCTTCCATTGTAATCATCCATTTTGAGCTGCAGTCACTTAGAAGCAAACATGGGAAAGAGAGAAATTATTTTCCCAGCCTGGTGTAAAAATATTACTAAAACTGCAGCCAGTGGGAATATTTGTGATTGCATGTCCCGTGGGAAATTCACCAGGATTGGAATAGGGGGACTTGGTAATAATAATGAGAGTTCTTCCAGGGGGTTTAAATGTTTGACAGGATGGAGTTGGTTATTATAACTTAGAATGTATGTTTCAATTTCTAGGACAAAGCAAAATGACACGGTGGGTATATTTTTGTAGGGAGTTAAATTGAAGTTGATGGAATGAGACTTGAGGTGAGGGTGCATGGTGTCAAACGTTTCTTGATTGCTTGGTTCTAGAATGAGGTATTTAAACGCTTGATTGCCTAAGGCTTCACACTGTTCTTTTTGACTCTTTGTATTAGAACTAGAGATAAGTCAACTGAGACAGATGTGTCAAAAGGAGGTGGGGACCTCCCCATTCAGAATAAGGAAGTCTTGATTTACAGACACTCCTCGGCAAGAAAGCCTAGAAGAGGTGCAGCAGTCAGTGAGACCCTCCTGGAGGCAACTGGAGACGGAGGCACAGAGTCCTCTCTTCCTGGGAGAGGCTACTCCAGCTCATTCTGCGAGGAGGCAATGATCAGGCGCACAATGTGCAGAAACCAGACAAGGGGAGCACTGAGACAGCCCTTGGAGAGGGGCCTTTTAGGGAAGGGACACGGGAGGGGACATAACTGCCTGCACAGAACCGTGTAACCTCTAGCTGCATCCTGTCCAGTCCTAGACTGTGACTATCAGGGCCAAAATCCCGAAGAACGTTCATGAACCTGTCTTGTCCCTGTCTTCCCTGAGCTGCCACTGCTTCCTGGGATGAAAGACCAGACCCAGGGACTTGCTGTTTGAGTCTTCCTGCTGTCTGAAACAAAGGGGAGAGATACAGGAAGCTATACACAGGAAGTGCATAGCTTCATTTTTGGTGGCTCAGACGGTAAAGAATCTGCCCACAAGGCGGGAGACCTGGGTTCAATCCCTGGGTCAGGAAGATCCCCTGGAGGAGGGCATGGCAACTCACTCCAGTATTCTTGCCTGGAGAATTCCCACGGACAGAGGAGCCTGGTGCGCTACAGTCCATAGGGTGGCAGAGTCAGACATGACTGAGCAACTAACACTTTTCCTTTGCCCTTCCAGGCACTAGGGATTTAGCAGTAAGCAAGGGACGGGGGAGCCTAGTGGGCTGCCGTCTCTGGGGTCACACAGAATCGGACACGACTGAAGCAACGTAGCAACAGTAGCAGCAAGACCCCCTTTCCTCCCTTCAGGATATAGTCTAATGGAGAAGCTTAAAGTCTAGAAGGAAAGAGACACTTAAGCAATAATTGGAAATTCCAATAAACAAGATAAGTACGGGGTGCTCAGAAAGCACACACCAGGGATCTGGAAAGCCCTTTCTGAGGGCAGAATGCCTACAGTTCCATCTGATTGATAGGCAGGTGGTAACCTAACAAAACTCCACAGAGAAGGAGGGCCAAACACTTTGCTTGTCCTTTGTATTTTTCAGAATGAATATTCCAAGTGTACAGAAACATTATTGAATATCATTGATCTTTGTATTCTCTTCTTTTGCCTGACCTCTTTATACATTATTTGATTAATTCTAGTATCTGTTTAGTTAATTTCTACGGATTGCCCTAGTAAATAATCATACTATATGCAAACCTGTAATCTTCTTAAAGACTTTTTATAACTTTAATTTTTCTAGCACTTGGGGCAAGGAGCTTGAAAAGTTTATTTTCTGATGGACTGTATGATATTTCCTTCTATTTGTCCTAATGTATTCAACACAAGCTTCACAAGGTACCATCTATCTGGTGTTCCGGAATATGATGAACTGGCCCGTGGTCACCCCACATCTACCTCTCATGAAAGAAACAGTGCATTCATAGACTAAGGACAAAAATGCATGGGATGAAATAAACCGGAAACCCTCCCCCTCCTTTCATCTGGGGCATCCGAAAGACTATCATGCCAGCAGTGCCGTCCCTCCTGGGTACCATGGAGAGAGCCATTTCACTGTCAATGTGAGGCTCTTGTAACGTAATACAATAGCAGATTCAAGAAGAAGCCCAATGCTTCTTAGTACAATATTGGCAGGGGCTAATGTTACAGAAAGAGTGAGAACCAAGCTCCTTTTCTAATAGGAGCAAGGCAACTGACTTCATACAAGTTAAGACTGGGTAGTCTCCAAGAAAAGTTAAACCTTGGGTAGGGGAGGTGGGCTAATCTGTTAGTCAAACCACCGCTGAGCAAGCAGTCGCTGCACACTGAATTAGCATCAACACCCTCCCTCCACCACTCTCACTGGTGCTGCTGGAATCTATCGTCTCCCCCGGTGGGTCAGCAAGACTTAGGAAGGGATGGGGTGAACCTCTTGCTCCTCCGAGGAGGCCAGGAGTGTCCCAGGGAAGAGAAGGAAGATGAAAAACCACATGACTTGAAAGAGGGGGCTTCATGGGCAAGGGGGTGCCAGAGAGAGAGCTGGATGAAAAGGAACACCCATGGTAGAAACCCTTTTTCCATGATTCAGGTCTGCTTCCTTTATGCTAGGCAAGGGTGTTGACTGAGTTAATGACGTTTCCAACTTCTGGTCCCCCATACTGCTTACTCATCTGAGAACTTCCTGACAGTTTAGGAGAGAACTTCTTTTTCGTTCCTGGCATTCCTGTCTGTTTTGTCTGGGGGATGAGGATGTGGAGTGGTTCCAAGACTGCCTGGGCTTCGCTTGCTTCACTCTTCCTAAAAATCATAATGCAGACTCGACACCAGAATCAGAGATGAGCCCCGTTTGCACCTTTCGCTGGCTGGAGATACCCTCTGAGACAGAAAATAGGGGCCCTGCTGTATTCCAGTTACAGGAGTCATGAGCATATTAGAAAAAGCAAAAGTCAGACCACAGGAGGCAGGCCTCCAGGCCACCTGGAGGACTCACCAGGGCCAGCCACACATCTGGTGGGAGACTCAGCACCACGTTCCATCATTAATGGAAGTCTGATTCTCTGGCCTTCTTGGGACTGAATAAGAAGAACACCCATATCTACCAATGAGCCTCTTTTGGAGAAGAAGATGGCCAACCCCAATTCAGCATTCCATCTTGCTAACACACATCTTCAAAATCACTGCAGCTGGTGACTGCAGCCATGAAATTAAAAAACGTTTGCTCCTTGAAAGAAAAGGTATGAAAAAACTTAGATANCTCTTTTGGAGAAGAAGATGGCCAACCCCAATTCAGCATTCCATCTTGCTAACACACATCTTCAAAATCGCTGCAGCTGGTGACTGCAGCCATGAAATTAAAAAACGTTTGCTCCTTGGAAGAAAAGGTATGAAAAAACTTAGATAGCATATTAAAAAGCAGAGACATTACTTTGCCAACAAAGGTCCATATAGTTGGCTATATAGTTGGAAAAACCAAAGCTATGGTTTCTCCAGTAGTCATGTATGGATGTGAGAGTTGGACCATAAAGAAAGCTGAGCATCAAAGAATAGATGCTTTTGATCTATGGTGCTGGAGAAGACTCTTTAGAGTCCCTTGGACTGCAAGGAGATCAAACCAGACTCTTTTGGAGAAGAAGATGGCCAACCCCAATTCAGCATTCCATCTTGCTAACACACATCTTCAAAATCACTGCAGCTGGTGACTGCAGCCATGAAATTAAAAAACGTTTGCTCCTTGAAAGAAAAGGTATGAAAAAACTTAGATAGCATATTAAAAAGCAGAGACATTACTTTGCCAACAAAGGTCCGTATAGTTGGCTATATAGTTGGAAAAACCAAAGCTATGGTTTCTCGAGTAGTCATGTATGGATGCGAGAGCTGGACCATAAAGAAAGCTGAGCATCAAAGAATAGATGCTTTTGATCTATGGTGCTGGAGAAGACTCTTTAGAGTCCCTTGGACTGCAAGGAGATCAAACCAGTCCATCCTAAAGGAAATCAATCCTAACTATTCATTGGAAGGACTGATGCTGATGCTGAAGCTTCAATACTTTGGCAAAGGACTGACTCATTAGTAAAGACCTGATACTGGGAAAGATTGAAGGCAGGAGGAGAAGGAGATGACAGAGGATGAGATGGTTGGATGGCATCACTGACTCAATGGACATGAGTTTGAGCAAGCTCCGGGAGATGGTGAAGGACAGGGAAGCCTGGCATGCTGCAGTCCATGGAGCTTCAAAGAGTCAGACACAACTGAGCAACTGAACAGTAACAACATACTGCCTATGACAGAAAAGCTTGGTGTATTATTCATCTCTCTGAATCCCCACAACAAGTTTCCTAAGGTAAACATTTATGACCCTACTTTTATAAGAAGCAGGGTCATGGAGGTTGTGGCAGATGCCATCAGTTGCCTACTCAACAACCTTTCACTTCTTATTTTCCTTTCTAAGACAACCCTGGTATCTACCCCTGAAGGTATCCTGCCTTCTCCAAGTGGCAGGCACTTCAGGGGTCCCATCACTCACACAGCAGGGAAGAAGCAGAAACTCTGACTCAGCCAACCTTAATAATCCCCTTTCTCCCCTTTGTCATTGATTGGTTTCGATGTGGCATGAGACCCACTTCTGGCCAATAGGATGTCAGGCTGTGTCTCCTAGAAAGCTTCCAGGAAGTGCTTTCTTTCTGAAGAAAGAGACAGGCCCTCTGCTGCTGCTACACATTGTCTGCATGAGATTCCTAGAAATGAGGCAGTCATCTTGCAATCTTAGGACAAAGTTAGGAGCCCAGGTTGATCCACAGAGGAGGGCAGAGGATGACGTTGGAAAGAATCTGGGCCTTTCATTTATATCGGTAAGCTGCTGAATTCAACATCCCTGGAGTTATCTTAAACCAGAATTCATTATAACATACTAAACATTTTCTTTAATGATTTGGTCATTTTGGCAAGGGATTTTTCTTATTTGCAGCCAAAAGCACCCTGATATTCAGAAGTGAGTGACTGGCCTGAGGTCCCACAGCTAAGCCGTGGAGCTTAGGTAAAATTCCAGGTCTGCAGGATTACAAATGCCACACACTTTCTACTCTGCTGGGGTGGACAACAAAGTGAAGAGCAGTTTCACAGGATGCTCTAGAATCCTTTCCCACACAAGGATCTCACTGTTAGTCAAGCATCAGTCGACTAGTTAGTCCTAAAAAAAGACTCCATGAAAATGAGTTTTTAAAAAATACAAAACAAATCTCTCCCCTCACAGTGTCTTTCCTCTCTGAAGCATCACAACTGCTTCTTAAATGCCCATTGTGTCAAGAAAACAGGATTTGATTACCAAATTTATACACCACCAGCGTGGCATAAATGCACTGGCCTGAGCTCAAATGAACGCAGTTATTAAAAAAAGAAAGGAGATGCCACATCCACACAGTGACAGCAGATACAGAGATGACAGTTTTATTTACTTTATCTCCTTGCAGGAAGCAGTTAAGCCATTTCAAAGCGATTATTGGGTTTTAATGATCCAAGACATTAAAAGACATTTCTTCCAGCAACAGTGACACTATACCTCAGGTAAAGGAGATGACAAATTTAAGAAATAGTGGCCTGTTTGGGGCAACCCCTCCCCACTCATTCGTGATGGGCCCCGTGGTGGCTGTTCTCCAGGTAGTATGGACCGCCGCTGTGGACGGCCTGGGAGAATGCTGGTGGGTCTTCTCAGTAGGACTGGAAGGTCTTTCCGGATGAAGACATAGTAGCAACTTTTAGGCTCCACAATGAAAATCTGCCTCCAGGTGTCCAAGGGAGTAGGAAAAGAAGAACTAGGAAAGCGGGAGAAAAGGTGAAAGGAAAGAAAGGAAAAAGACCACCAAACGAGGTGCTGTAGAGCTTTATCCACAGTGCAGCTCCAGCTGCCTCACCCAGCCAGGGCCAAGTCCAAGTTTTCTGGGCTCAGTTCAAGCTCCAGGAACCAGAGTCTTCTTTGGTCTCCCTGGACCTGATGGGCACCTAGCCCTCAGTTTAGGGAGTGGTTCCCAGGCTGACCTGTCAAGATTTCCTGGGGCCATCCCCAGTTGCTTTTTGATCTGTCTTGGACTTTGGAATTTCACAAGAGATTTCTTTTGTTTGTTTTAAGAGAAGCCACCAAAAGGTTAAAAGTTGGGAAACTGAAGACCTAGGCTGACCTTTTCTTGTTTTTGGCTGCACTGCTTGACATGCAGGATCTTATTTCCCCAACCAGGGATTGAACCCAGGACCCACAGTGAAAGTGCTGAGTCCTGACCACTGGAGCGCCACAGAAGTCCCGAGGCTGACCTCTTTATTTTGCAGAGACTGAGGACCAGAGGGGAAAGCTGAAGAGAGAGATGGAGCTAGAAGCAGATCTCCAGCACTGCTGCTACTGCGTTCCTTTGGATGGAATATGGATCGCACTTGAACGGGAGATTTTTGAGCTTCTAACCTGCCCACCAGCAACCTTACTGGCCAGTAGTAACTCCCTGTGAATATGTGGCCTCCTCTTCCCAGGTGCTGGCTCTTGGATTTCCAAAGAAAAATTCAGTCATTCCTTGAATTCTCCCAATACAGTCAGAGTCAACTGAGCCTCCTGACGTTTTGGACAAGAACCCTACTCTGGAGCTGTTTCCCTGGAGATGTAAAAAACTTTGTTCACCATTTTCCTAAAGGTGTCTCTGCTTCCTAAGCATGATGGTACACTAAGTTTTGTACAAATTTCTGGACTCTTCTACTGAGCTTAGTAAGAATATCATATTTGGATGCAGTTCTAATAAGATCATGGTCATCAAAGGCGATTTTATGACTTAAGTGGGGCCTTGGTTCTTTGCCTAGCGGGAAAAATTCACAGACTGCCTAGCCCAGAGTGCTCTCTGGAAATTGCATTTCTCAGGGAGGTCAGGACCCCAACAGCTGGACTGCTGAAAGGGGACCTGGGGTAGAGTCTATGTGAGCAGGTTTTATGATGGTACCATGGAAGGGAGGGGAGAAATCTGGGTTGCAGCTTATGAGAAAGGACTTGGTATGCCCTTGGCTCAGAGATGCTGAGGCACCTTGAGAGTGGGAAGTGTTGAGTATATGCAAATTATATGCACACAGGCTCTCTATGGATAAGGGCACCCCAAAGTCAACTCAAGGCCTCAGATCTATAAGGAAGGCCAAAAGATATAAAGACCACTGCTCATTACATACCCAAATAGTGCTTATAACATGGATATGAAGACAGATTCTAGAATGATTCATAATCTTGAACCGTTGACCTCTTACAGAAGAAAAAGAAAAGAAAATCCAGCTGTGAGAAAACTACCTTCAGAGAAGTGGTCCAGCAGCAGATTACAGCCAGTCACTGGTTGCCGGGGTCCAGCCCCAGTGGATCCAGGGTAATTCGAAGTGGGGACGGAGTCAGCGATTAGAGAGAGATTAATTAGAGATATAGAGAGATTAGGAAAGAATAGTGTAGTGAAGAAAATAGAGGAGGAAAAGAGGCTGATATTCCTTGGTTTACACAAAAAGTAAATAAAGCCTCAGACAAGAGACTTGCTCTGTTCACATAGGCCACCGACGCCTGCTTGAATAGCGGAGGGTGCCCCACCTTGGGCTCCCTCTCACATGGGTCTTAGAAGCCCAGGCAGAAAAGTGAACGCAGAGAGCCTCTGTGTTCCAAGGGATCAGCCTGAAAAAGAGAGGGAGGGAGAGGGAGAAAGAGAGAGAAAGAGAATTGACATGAGGGAGGCCAAGCTTGTGCAAAAACTCCATAACTTTATTTTAAAAAGGTGCTTATATACCCTAAGTTTTACATAATGGAAGATGCAGAGTCATGCAGGGGCAGCAGTCCTGACCCTTATCGATATCAGGCTTCCTTTCTGCATATCTCCATATGCAAAAGGTCTCAGGTGATTTACATTATCTTCTGGCCAGGAGGCCTGTTAACATTTTATGGCTCTTTTCCTTGATGAATGTTAATCTCATTTTCCCTGAAGTGTTTTTCTTTAATCTGCATCACCCTCAAAGCACTAAATAAAGTTATATCCCTGTAGAACAAAGGTGCAGTGGGTTATAACAAAGAAGGTACTTAACTCAAAGATCTATGTTGCTACTTGTTTTTTCTATACACCAACTATATTAATTAATGCACTCCCGGGTACACAACAAATAAAGGATATGGAAACTTGACAGCAAGTACCGGCTCCACAATGAAACCCTTAATCAGTTTTAGTCCAATGATTTTTCCTAGAATCTTTTAAGCTTTCTGTGCCTCTCGAGGTTGGAAGGCTATAAACAATTCACATGCGTAGTTGTAAAAATCCGGACAGACCTGTCAGGCAAGTTAGAAAGCTATCAGAAGGGTTTGAGCTGAGACATTCCTTTTACACCCAGGAGACTTATTAACTAGAGCCCTAAGTTAATCTTTAGAGAAAGGTGGTCAGGGATAGCCCCCCATTAATGTCAGAAGAATATTGTATAGCAAACATTAAACAGACAGATTTTGGTTTGGGGGGTAGATGCTCGAGAAAGTCCAGGGGGACCCCTGAGGCCTGATCCCACCTTTGCATTTGTCAGGCCCCTTTCCTCATGACCTTTGCCACGGGCGGGATTCCCCATGCTGGCTCCCGGCAACAGGTTGTGACCCAGTCATCATAAGAGCTGGGCAAATTCCTTAGCTTCTCTAAGCCTCAGTTTCCACAACTGTGAAATAGGACTTCCGGCACCCCCACCCCCCCCCGCCTTTTGGAGAAGCTGAAGTGAAGTGACGTTGCTCAGTCATGTCTGACTCTTTGTGACCCCATGGACTATAGCCTACCACGCACTCTGTCCATGGGATTTTCAAGGCAAGAGTACTGGAGTGGGTTGCCATTTCCTTCTCCAGGGGATCTTCCTGACCCAGGGATTGAACCCGGGTCTTCCGCATTGTAGGCAGATGCTTTACTGTCTGAGCCACCAGGGAAGTCTTAGAGAAGCCATGAGGACTCAGCAGAGAGCCTGCACACTGAGCTGTGGAGCCACCATCAGCCAGAGGCAGGCTGCTCTCCATGTTTTCCAGGAGGACTCTACAGACCCTCTCTGGCACTGGAGTAGAAAACCTGCAAGAGCCCAGTCAGTGGCTCACTGTGCCCCACCTTGTCCTTGGGCAAGAGCAAGGTGTTTGGTCTAAGCCGCTTGGGCTGAGAAGGCGCAAGAAGGGAGCTCATCGTGAAATCTTTCCTGGGCTCCCAAGGAGAAGGGGTGCTGCGAGCAGCACGACTCCAGACCAGACTGAGTCCACTTGCAGGGAGCTGGGAGGCAGCGGGGGGGGATGTCCTTTCTCACAAGAGAGCTCAAGCAGGGAGGTGCTGCCTGGAAAAGCTAAGCGTCCTTTAGTGTGGTCATTGTGTGTGTCAGAACAGCCCTCAGAGGCAGAGGGGTTAGATTCTGTCTCAGGGAATGTGAGAGCGGAAGCCGGGTGATGCAGTGCTGGCATGGATGCCCCGCACCAGGCAGGGCTGGGACCAGGGGACCCATACCTGGAATGTGATGTCTGTGACTCAGTGACGCTGGAGGCCAGGGCTCCACGTGCCGTCACTGGCTTCCTCCTCACCCCACAGTGAGGCAGGCCCTCCAGGTCACTCTGGGCCACAGAGAGGACCCTGAGGTGCACGGGTGGGCAGTCACTTGCCTGGAATTACAGAATTACTAGAACACAGACCCAGGATACGAATCTAGTACGGTCAGCCTGGGAGCCTGAGAGCCCGGCTCCACCCAAGGCAGGCTGGGTCTTTCCCTGTCTCCATGCAGTGCTGCCGCCAGGACCTAGAGTGAAAGAGTGGACAGGAGCCTACAGATCTGGGAAACCAGAGGGGTGGGCAGGCTGGCAGGCAGTTGTGGCACTGCCCCTCAGCGTGGACCCTGGAGGAGTCTGGGGGTTTCTTCAGCATCACTGTCTGTGTAGCTGCTCTCACATGGTGGCTGCCCCCAACCACAGATCAGACCCAAGTCATTGGCAGCAAGTGCGTGAGAAGAAATAGAGGAAGCAGAACCAAGAAATTAAAACCCTAAGGGCAGCAACGATTAATATTTAACGTGAAAATTGCCTGGGAACAGAAAGTGCAGGCTATTCATGTGCAAATTGTATGCAAATTATATGCACACAGGCTCCACACCTTCACACCAGGCCCCTGTAATTATTCTGTAAACCTGTCTGGCCAGCTCTAAGGGCAGCCTCACGCTCCTCCCCTGTCCTGCCCCAGCTGCAGGAGGGCTCCCAAGCCTCCATGGGTTGAGGCCTCTGGGGGACACACTCTGGGGTCAGCAGCTCGCCCTGGGACTCCTCAGGTCAAGGCCCCTGCTGATTCTGAGGGCTCCCTCACAGCAGGGAGTTCCTGGCCCTGCACCCCAGCTCCCCTCACCCCATTCCAGAAGGCATCGCCAAGGTTGCCCCAGACTTCAAACCCCCTGTCTCTGCTCCCCCTCCCTGTCCAGGCGAGAACTCCCCATCCCGCCACCCCCCACATGCAGCTGAGACCCGAGCCTGCCCCTCTGTGAACTGGCCCCTCAGCTTTCCCCTCCTGCCCACCCCTCTCCACACACTCCCCGACGTGCAGCCCCACCCCTGTCTCTTATACACATCTGAAAANCAAAGAAAAATTCAGTCATTCCTTGAATTCTCCCAATACAGTCAGAGTCAACTGAGCCTCCTGACGTTTTGGACAAGAACCCTACTCTGGAGCTGTTTCCCTGGAGATGTAAAAAACTTTGTTCACCATTTTCCTAAAGGTGTCTCTGCTTCCTAAGCATGATGGTACACTAAGTTTTGTACAAATTTCTGGACTCTTCTACTGAGCTTAGTAAGAATATCATATTTGGATGCAGTTCTAATAAGATCATGGTCATCAAAGGCGATTTTATGACTTAAGTGGGGCCTTGGTTCTTTGCCTAGCGGGAAAAATTCACAGACTGCCTAGCCCAGAGTGCTCTCTGGAAATTGCATTTCTCAGGGAGGTCAGGACCCCAACAGCTGGACTGCTGAAAGGGGACCTGGGGTAGAGTCTATGTGAGCAGGTTTTATGATGGTACCATGGAAGGGAGGGGAGAAATCTGGGTTGCAGCTTATGAGAAAGGACTTGGTATGCCCTTGGCTCAGAGATGCTGAGGCACCTTGAGAGTGGGAAGTGTTGAGTATATGCAAATTATATGCACACAGGCTCTCTATGGATAAGGGCACCCCAAAGTCAACTCAAGGCCTCAGATCTATAAGGAAGGCCAAAAGATATAAAGACCACTGCTCATTACATACCCAAATAGTGCTTATAACATGGATATGAAGACAGATTCTAGAATGATTCATAATCTTGAACCGTTGACCTCTTACAGAAGAAAAAGAAAAGAAAATCCAGCTGTGAGAAAACTACCTTCAGAGAAGTGGTCCAGCAGCAGATTACAGCCAGTCACTGGTTGCCGGGGTCCAGCCCCAGTGGATCCAGGGTAATTCGAAGTGGGGACGGAGTCAGCGATTAGAGAGAGATTAATTAGAGATATAGAGAGATTAGGAAAGAATAGTGTAGTGAAGAAAATAGAGGAGGAAAAGAGGCTGATATTCCTTGGTTTACACAAAAAGTAAATAAAGCCTCAGACAAGAGACTTGCTCTGTTCACATAGGCCACCGACGCCTGCTTGAATAGCGGAGGGTGCCCCACCTTGGGCTCCCTCTCACATGGGTCTTAGAAGCCCAGGCAGAAAAGTGAACGCAGAGAGCCTCTGTGTTCCAAGGGATCAGCCTGAAAAAGAGAGGGAGGGAGAGGGAGAAAGAGAGAGAAAGAGAATTGACATGAGGGAGGCCAAGCTTGTGCAAAAACTCCATAACTTTATTTTAAAAAGGTGCTTATATACCCTAAGTTTTACATAATGGAAGATGCAGAGTCATGCAGGGGCAGCAGTCCTGACCCTTATCGATATCAGGCTTCCTTTCTGCATATCTCCATATGCAAAAGGTCTCAGGTGATTTACATTATCTTCTGGCCAGGAGGCCTGTTAACATTTTATGGCTCTTTTCCTTGATGAATGTTAATCTCATTTTCCCTGAAGTGTTTTTCTTTAATCTGCATCACCCTCAAAGCACTAAATAAAGTTATATCCCTGTAGAACAAAGGTGCAGTGGGTTATAACAAAGAAGGTACTTAACTCAAAGATCTATGTTGCTACTTGTTTTTTCTATACACCAACTATATTAATTAATGCACTCCCGGGTACACAACAAATAAAGGATATGGAAACTTGACAGCAAGTACCGGCTCCACAATGAAACCCTTAATCAGTTTTAGTCCAATGATTTTTCCTAGAATCTTTTAAGCTTTCTGTGCCTCTCGAGGTTGGAAGGCTATAAACAATTCACATGCGTAGTTGTAAAAATCCGGACAGACCTGTCAGGCAAGTTAGAAAGCTATCAGAAGGGTTTGAGCTGAGACATTCCTTTTACACCCAGGAGACTTATTAACTAGAGCCCTAAGTTAATCTTTAGAGAAAGGTGGTCAGGGATAGCCCCCCATTAATGTCAGAAGAATATTGTATAGCAAACATTAAACAGACAGATTTTGGTTTGGGGGGTAGATGCTCGAGAAAGTCCAGGGGGACCCCTGAGGCCTGATCCCACCTTTGCATTTGTCAGGCCCCTTTCCTCATGACCTTTGCCACGGGCGGGATTCCCCATGCTGGCTCCCGGCAACAGGTTGTGACCCAGTCATCATAAGAGCTGGGCAAATTCCTTAGCTTCTCTAAGCCTCAGTTTCCACAACTGTGAAATAGGACTTCCGGCACCCCCACCCCCCCCCGCCTTTTGGAGAAGCTGAAGTGAAGTGACGTTGCTCAGTCATGTCTGACTCTTTGTGACCCCATGGACTATAGCCTACCACGCACTCTGTCCATGGGATTTTCAAGGCAAGAGTACTGGAGTGGGTTGCCATTTCCTTCTCCAGGGGATCTTCCTGACCCAGGGATTGAACCCGGGTCTTCCGCATTGTAGGCAGATGCTTTACTGTCTGAGCCACCAGGGAAGTCTTAGAGAAGCCATGAGGACTCAGCAGAGAGCCTGCACACTGAGCTGTGGAGCCACCATCAGCCAGAGGCAGGCTGCTCTCCATGTTTTCCAGGAGGACTCTACAGACCCTCTCTGGCACTGGAGTAGAAAACCTGCAAGAGCCCAGTCAGTGGCTCACTGTGCCCCACCTTGTCCTTGGGCAAGAGCAAGGTGTTTGGTCTAAGCCGCTTGGGCTGAGAAGGCGCAAGAAGGGAGCTCATCGTGAAATCTTTCCTGGGCTCCCAAGGAGAAGGGGTGCTGCGAGCAGCACGACTCCAGACCAGACTGAGTCCACTTGCAGGGAGCTGGGAGGCAGCGGGGGGGGATGTCCTTTCTCACAAGAGAGCTCAAGCAGGGAGGTGCTGCCTGGAAAAGCTAAGCGTCCTTTAGTGTGGTCATTGTGTGTGTCAGAACAGCCCTCAGAGGCAGAGGGGTTAGATTCTGTCTCAGGGAATGTGAGAGCGGAAGCCGGGTGATGCAGTGCTGGCATGGATGCCCCGCACCAGGCAGGGCTGGGACCAGGGGACCCATACCTGGAATGTGATGTCTGTGACTCAGTGACGCTGGAGGCCAGGGCTCCACGTGCCGTCACTGGCTTCCTCCTCACCCCACAGTGAGGCAGGCCCTCCAGGTCACTCTGGGCCACAGAGAGGACCCTGAGGTGCACGGGTGGGCAGTCACTTGCCTGGAATTACAGAATTACTAGAACACAGACCCAGGATACGAATCTAGTACGGTCAGCCTGGGAGCCTGAGAGCCCGGCTCCACCCAAGGCAGGCTGGGTCTTTCCCTGTCTCCATGCAGTGCTGCCGCCAGGACCTAGAGTGAAAGAGTGGACAGGAGCCTACAGATCTGGGAAACCAGAGGGGTGGGCAGGCTGGCAGGCAGTTGTGGCACTGCCCCTCAGCGTGGACCCTGGAGGAGTCTGGGGGTTTCTTCAGCATCACTGTCTGTGTAGCTGCTCTCACATGGTGGCTGCCCCCAACCACAGATCAGACCCAAGTCATTGGCAGCAAGTGCGTGAGAAGAAATAGAGGAAGCAGAACCAAGAAATTAAAACCCTAAGGGCAGCAACGATTAATATTTAACGTGAAAATTGCCTGGGAACAGAAAGTGCAGGCTATTCATGTGCAAATTGTATGCAAATTATATGCACACAGGCTCCACACCTTCACACCAGGCCCCTGTAATTATTCTGTAAACCTGTCTGGCCAGCTCTAAGGGCAGCCTCACGCTCCTCCCCTGTCCTGCCCCAGCTGCAGGAGGGCTCCCAAGCCTCCATGGGTTGAGGCCTCTGGGGGACACACTCTGGGGTCAGCAGCTCGCCCTGGGACTCCTCAGGTCAAGGCCCCTGCTGATTCTGAGGGCTCCCTCACAGCAGGGAGTTCCTGGCCCTGCACCCCAGCTCCCCTCACCCCATTCCAGAAGGCATCGCCAAGGTTGCCCCAGACTTCAAACCCCCTGTCTCTGCTCCCCCTCCCTGTCCAGGCGAGAACTCCCCATCCCGCCACCCCCCACATGCAGCTGAGACCCGAGCCTGCCCCTCTGTGAACTGGCCCCTCAGCTTTCCCCTCCTGCCCACCCCTCTCCACACACTCCCCGACGTGCAGCCCCACCCTGCCCCCCACCCGGCCCTGTCTATACTCACTCCAGGGTCAGGGTGAGCCTGGGTAGCCCCACCCCAGTCCAGCTCTGATATGAGCTGGGTGGGGAAGACACTCTCCTGACCATGCTAGCAGGGCCTTCCTGAACCTTCCATGGTTCTGCAGGAAAGCACTTCAGCTCACCCAGGGCCGGCCCCCAGAGTGGTAACCAGGAGCCTAGAGTTCACCTGCAGGGTGGAGAGACCAGGCCCTCCAGGCCTGAGACCACAGGCTTGAGGTGAGGGGCAGGAAACAGCCTCCTAGGCCCGAGCTTCCCACCGCCTCCGGGTCCGGCAGTCGTGACAAGAGAGGAAAGTGCCTCAGACCAAGTCTCCCCAGCCCTCTGGCCCCACAGTAGACCACTCCGGTACCTGCCCTGGCCGCTGTCTCTCCTGCATCCCTCACTCTAACTTTTCAGGTCATAGGGAGGCCGGGACCGGTCGGTCTGATGGATTCTCATCCCCAGCCTCCACTATGGCAGAACCTGCCTCTGCAGTTGGAGAGAAGAGCCTTGGAGGAGTCTAGCCCACATGCGGCTCCTTGTCGGTGCCAACTGCCCTTGACGGTAAGTGTTGACGTGTCTCGTCTTCCGATGGACTCCAGAGCCTGGAGCTGTGTGCAGGGAGGTGGAGGCCACGCCGGGCCATCACTGCCGTCACCGTGCCTGGAGATGGGGCACAGCCTACACGCCCTGCTGGATAGCCTAGACACGTCCTTTTGTTATTATTAAAATATAGTTGATTAACAACATTCTGTTAATTTCTGCTGTACAGCAAAGTGACTCAATTACCACATATATGCATTCTTTTTCATATCCTTTTCCATTGTGGTTTATTGTAGAAAATGAAATATAGTTCCCCGCACTATACAGGGGGGAAGGCAATGGCACCCCACCCCAGTACTCTTGCCTGGAAAATCCAATGGACGGAGTAGCCTGGTGGGCTGCAGTCCATGGGGTCGCTAACAGTCGGACAGACTGAGCAACTTCACTTTCACTTTTCTCTTTCATGCATTGGAGAAGGAAATGGCAACCCACTCCAGTATTCTTGCCTGGAGAATCCCAGGGATGGGGGAGCCTGGTGGGCTGCCGTCTCTGGGGTCGCACAGAGTCGGACACGACTGAAGTGACTTAGCAGCAGCAGCACTATACAGGAGGACCTTGTTGTCTATGTATCCTATATGTAATGGTTTGCATCTGCTAATCCCACCTCCCAATCCAGCCCACCCTCTCCCTGCCCTTCCCCTTGGCAACCACAAGTCTGTTCTCCACGTCTGCGAGTCTGTTTCTGTTTCATTAAAGTTCATTTGTGTCCTATTTTAGATTCACAGATAAGTGATATCATCTGGTATTTGTCTTCTTCTGACTTACTTCACTGAGATTGATAATCTCTAGCTCCATCCATGTTGCTGCAAATGGCATTTTAAAATTATGAAATATGTCATTATTTCAGTAATTATTTCATTTTTTTCATTATTTGTATGACTAATATTCCATATATATACTTTATACTTAAAGTATATATAATATATATATTATATATACATAACTCCCTTATTCATTCCTCTGTTGATGGACATTTAGGTTTTTTCATGTCTTAACTATTATTACTAGTGCTGCTATGAATGTAGAGGTGTACGTATCATTTTGAATTACATTTTTGTCTGGATAAATGTCCAAGAGTGGGTTTGCTGGATCATAAGGTAATTCTATTTTTAGTTGTTTAAGGAAGACCATGCTATTCTCCATAGTGGCTGCACCAACTTACATTCCCAACAACAGTTCAGGAGGGTTCCCTTTTCTCCAGACACATCCAGAATCTGTTATTTGTAGACTTTTTGATGATGGCCATTCTGACCAGTGTGAGGTGATACCTCGTTGTAGGTTTGATTTTCATTTCTCTAATAATTAAAGATGCTCAGTATCTTTTCATGGGCCTCTTGGCCCTCTGTATGCCAAGTCCTGATCCTGCCCCCAGAGGGACTGATGGTCCAGCTGGTGAGGTGCGCAAGGACTGCCCTTGCTGTGGGTGATGCCGTGCCTACAGGGTGAGGTCAGTGGTGATGTTTAGGCATGAAGGGTGGGTTTGTCTCATAAAGCCCCAGGAGTAGAGAGAGTAGAGTGGAGATTTAAACATTGGAGTGAGAGTTTAAAATAAAGGGAGAGAGAAGAGAGAACGTGCTCAGGGTTTGGAAAGAGCTTGGGCCACAATACCCATGTGGCCACTGAAAGTATGAGGTCAGGTCTGGAGAGGAGTGAGCTGGGGCTTGGGGAATGTGTCCTGGGCAGCCAGCTCTCCTCGTGGCTCCTAAGTGATCAGTCCTTGACCCAGCAACACCCAGAACTAACTGGGTCCTTTGCATAATTGGAGATTTACTGAGCATCTGTGTGGCCAGCACTGTTCTGGCCCTAAAAGAAAACCCCGTCCTTGGGCATTTTCCACACTAGTACATGAGGGTGGTCACCAAAACCCTGGTGGAACACCCACTTTGAGAGGAAAAAAAATCTACCATCCTAAACATAATGAGGTCAAAAGTGAGGTAAATCACGCCCCATATTTTCAGAAATATTAAATTGTTGGGGGGAAATGTGCAGCTGAGATCTGAAGAACTATGATAACATAATTTATAGTACTATAATAGTAGAAATATAAAGTAATAGATATAGCAATATTATAATAAAGGGTACTCTATTTTCATTACAACTCACCTAGTTACAAGGAAGAGACACTCAGTCACAGCAGGGAAAGGACACGGGGCAAGGGCGTGACACTCACCAGCAGGAGACTCCAGGCCCCTGAAAGAGCTGCGCCGGGGACTGGGGTCCCCTCCAGCGGGGCACGAGCTCCCTTTCCACCATCTCCCTCCTCTGCTCTTTCCACACTGCCCCCTGGCTTCCCCAGGGACTCTGTTTGGTCTGGCCCTGCTTCCAATGGTGGCCGTGACCTTTGGACCCTCCCACAGCTGCTTCCCGGGGTGTTCATTCCAGATTCCCGGGGAAGAAATTTCACGTGTTCAGCACGTTTGGGTATCAGCAGAATCACTAAACTGCAAAGATCCCAAATCCCAGTTGATTAAGAGTGTCTGTTTCTCCCTTCTGAAAGTCTGTCTGCTATGGCAGCTCTCCTCTGCAAAGTCCCCAGAGACCTAGGCCTCTTTGCATCTTGTTGCTCTGTCATCGAAGGTGGACTTTGCCTGAATAATCCAAGATGCTCACCCCCGCACCCACCCCGCAGGAGCCCTGAAATGGCCCGCATCGCCTCCACCCCCAGGGCCAGAATCTATCCACATGACAGAATGTATCCTGGCTTCAAAGTTGCCCAGAAAGTTCCTCTTTGCTGGGCAGAGGGCAGGCAGCCGTCTTCCCTACACGGTACACGCAGGGCACTTAGTCATGATGGCAGGAGGGAGGGCAGGCATCGGGTGCCCGCGCAGTGGGAACAAGGCAGCCTGGGCTCTCCCTGGAGCAGAGCCCAGTGATGAGAGCTGGTATCCATGGCTCAACCAAGACAAGTCCACGCTTTGCTAAATCCATATGATACCGACCAGGGTTCTCGGCCTTCCCCAGTCAATACAAATTGACTAGAGGCCAAATAAGACCTTCAGGCAAGGCTTTATGGGGGGCCTGGCTACAACAGGGAGGGGAGAGAGGACAAGCAACAGCTTCCCTTGCTCACTCACTCCCGGAGGAGGATCAAGCCTGTTCCTTTTACGGGGTGAGGGCAGCGCTGTGTCGAGGGCCTGGGCCGGAGGGATGGCTTAGGTGTTTTACCCACCCCTCTGGTGCTGGTGTGTGCAAGAGGTATGCTCAGCACCCTGCTTTTGCTCCTGACCCTTTAGTAGTGGCAGTGGGGGTTTTTTGGTCTTTTTGTATCTTTTATCTATAAGTTGCCCCAGCTGCCCAAGCACACAGTTATTTTTAGTCCCATATAGTTTCTTTGTGTTTTTGTTGCTCGAGGAATCAGTTGCCCAGGTGCAAGCACTGCAGCGAAAGGTCCCAGGCCCCACCCTGTCTCACAGAGGCCACCCAGTTCAGCTCTGCAGCCGGGCCTCCCACTTGTGAAAGCCCTGAGGGCAAACGTTTGGGGAAGAGGCTCAAGACAGGACAGCCTCGAGGCCTGGGCGGTGGGAGCCTCATCCCAGAGGAAACACTTCGTTTACTTGAGCAAAGGAGAGTGCATTAGGCTGAGGTTTGAGAAATAGAGACGAGGAAACAGGAGAGACGAGGGACAGTTTACAGGAAAGGAAAAGGAAAGTGAAGTCGTTCAGTCGCATCCGACTCTTTGCGACCCCGTGGGCCGTAGCCTATCCAGCTCCTCCGTCCATGGGGCTTTCCAGGCAAGGGTACTGGAGTGGGTTTCCTTCTCGGGGGCACCTTCCCAACTCAGGGATTGAACCCAGGTCTCCCGCAACGCAGGCAGACGTTTTACCGTCTGAGCCACCGGGGAGGCAGGAGTCAAGTTCAAATGAAAGGACTTCTCTGTGAGTTCCAGTAAACCCCCTCATGCTCGGTTTTCTCACTGAGATAAAAAGCGTCCTAAAATGCTGGTAGAGAATATTACTTGAGATAATGGATATAAAGCACCAGGAGTATGCCTCGCATACAGCAGTACTAAATAGACGGCAACCGTGTCAGGCTGGAGCGCACAAAGTCGAGGCACCCAGGCCAGGAGAAGTGTTCCCTCCACTGTTTAGTCCCGACTCTCAGGCACTTCTCTTCCTTGTTTCCAGGTCTTGGGGAAGTGGTTCTCCAATTCTAGGGCACATAGAATTGCCTCCCACTCCCAGAGGTCCTAACTGTGTTTGGCCTGGGGCAGACCCAGGAATGTGTGCTTTCTAGGCAGGACATTTGGGATTAGGTGGTTGAAGGGCTGAACTTTAAGAAATCCTGCAGAAAGAGAACATCCATCCCTTAGGCTGAGTTTTCTCATCAGCACCGTTCAAGGCTTTTTTTTTAATTGGTTTCATCTTAGTTGCAGCACATGGGGCCTTTTGTTGCAGTGCACAGACTCTCTGGTTGGGGCACACAGCCCCTAGAGCTCTGGGCTTAGCTGCTCCACACATGTGGGAGATCTTAGTTCTCCGATCAGGGATCGAACCCATGTCCCCTGCATTGCCAGGTGGACTCTTAGCCACTGGACCACCAGGAAAGTCCCCCTTCCTTGTCTTGCAAGATGGTCCACGTTGCACTCGTAGGGGTGCAGCTTCTCTGGTTACCTTTTAAGTGGCATTCCTGGGGCCCAAGAGACAGAAAGGGAGCTGTGGGAGAGGGAGAGGTGATGATGGATGCTTATCTGGTCATAAAACTTTATGTGACGCTTCCATAAGCCCAATAAAGCAGCCCCCACCCCTCCCACAACATGCACACACAAACTTCCATGAAAACACTGGCTCTTGTTCAGGCAGCATCTGCCATCATCTCTGGGACCAGAATGCGCAGACCAGTTGGAGACACTGAACCACTATTAATAGTGGGGCTGGGTGAAGCCAAGCTCACTAAGTGTAAAATGTTTCCTCAGCGAGCTGACAGATCCTTTGAGAGACCAGGTCATCCCCAGATTTAACCTAGTCATCGTGGCTGCTATCTTAGCTGTGACCCCCGGTCCCCTGTGTGAGGTGGGTACCTGGCCACGGATGACCGAAGTGCAGCCCGCTCGCCACCAAAGTCCTTCTTTCTCATGCACCAGATACAGAGCAGGCCTTTGGCTCACTGTATGTAACATTTGCTGGCTTTCCCCCCTAATTACAGAAGAAATATACAGTCATCATAAAAAGTGTTTTTTGAAGATAGAGAATGACACAAAAGACAACAAAAAGCCACCTGTAATCCTATCATCCTGAAATAACCATTAACATTTTAGAGTGACACACTGCTAATTCTTCCTATGCATATATTTGCATAAAGTTGCATACATCAAATTCAGATTTTACCAAATCCCTGCTCTGCAACCTGCTTGCTTCACTTAACAATATATAATAATTTTCCACATCATCAAATAGTCTTTGACCATCTCATTTTTAATAGTTCATCATATTCTGACATAAGGATGCCCAAGGATTTCATTTATACATTTAACTGAGTTCTTTTTTTTTTTTTTTTTATAATTTTGCTGTTATAAATCTGATTGCCTGTCAGTGATGGCTTTTCTCAGGATTGATTATGGGAAGCTAAACTCTTAGATCAAAGTTGTAGGGGTTTTTTATGTTTTAGACACCATTGCTAAATTGTGAATATTCAAGTAGTACTTGAAGATGAGACAGTAAAGGCCAGGGATCCACATCAGGCTTCAGCAGCTGGAGGAGGCAGGATCAGCTGAGGAGTGTCTTACCTCACTTCCATCTGACACCACGAAGGGGAGTTTCATCACATTCAGAAGGTTAGGTGGATCCCATCCCTCTCGAACCCCCCAAATCCTAAGAATCCCTTAAGGATCTATAGTAGATTTCTCTTCTGTGACTAGACTCAACCCATTTTAGGGATTCTATGCAAATCTCTACCTGGCCTACAGCAATTATTTCTGAAAACCAGACTTTTGACAGAAGTACATTTAACTTTTTTAAAAACAGCATTTTTTAGTGCATGCTATTATCGTTGTTACTTATTCGAATGTGTTGATGGGGGAGTGGGTGGAAGGGTGATGTTTGCATTGGCATGGCAACCAGTGACTATCAGAACTCCCTTCACAGCCCATGATGGCTTCCCTGACTTGCCAAGGCCAGAAATGGATGCTTTTCTCTGTGTGTCATTGGCTTATGGTAGAGAAAAGATTACCCACTCTTGAACTAACCCTTTTTTATTTTATTCATAGTTTCAGTTTGTGCTGCCTTTGGGGCTAATGAGTTTAGCACGTTTACGTCCCACCTGTGAAGTAAGCTTTCTTTTAATCTACAGTTGCCTCTTTTAGACTCTACAACATGCTCCCTAATTATTATAATAGCTAGGACCATGGCACTATGGCACCAGGCACACTAAAGGTGCTTTACACATACTATTTCTTTTAATCCTTAAAGAAACCCTATGATGTGGGTACGACCATTACCACGCTTTCTTAAACAGATGAGGCAGCAGGCAGAGATCAAAGGGCTGAAGCTGCAGAGTTCACAAGCAGAGGATGTGTGTGACCCTGAGCAGTTGGAGCCCGGAGCCCAAGGGTCTCCCACCCTGGTATCCAGGGTAGACGGGTCTTTTTCTGTTGTGGGATCTGGGATTGAGTGGACCAATCCACAATCAAGTGCAAGCTTCTGTTTCATGCTCTAGTCCTTGAACACACTCTTTCTCAGAGTTTCTAGGCTGAAAAGTGTGAGCATATCAGCTTGTCTTCATGTAAAAGTTGATTTCTTTATTTGCCTGGTTTAACAATCCCTGGAAATTAAACAAGATTTTCTTCTCCTTTCTTTTCTTTTCTTTTTTTTTTTTTTTTTGGTCACACAAACAGTACCCAAACCTCATCAACTCTCAATTTCGTCAACAATAAAATGCTAAACCTAAAAGCTGGCTCACATGAGAACCATGAAGATGACATGCGAAGGACCCAGTACACAGTAGATGCTCAATAAAGCTTACTTCCCTGCCTCCCATGTCAGACTTTTCCAGTAGTACCTGCTTCCATTGCTTCTGGCATCTCTGTGCTCCTCCTGATGGCAAAGGGCAGAGCTGATAGTCCTCTCTTGAGGGCTCCCCCAGGCCCATCAGGACTCGTGGTGGTATAGATCCTGGCCTGGTTCTTGGCGAGGTAAAGGTGGATCCTGAGGCTGGAGGGTGCCAGGTGCTGAGCAAGGAGCTCAGGCCTAACAGAGAAGCAGACATGGGCTCATACCGGCTTGAGGAGCACTTCAGGGACTATTCAAAGAGCAACTCTAAGTCCTGGGCAATGGTCTGTTAGTCACTTGCTGAATTTGTAGGTATCAAAACAAAGAACACTAGTGACAAGTATCTGATGAAACCATTGAGGAGAATTTACAAACACAAGATAGGAAATGATTGGACAAGAACAGCTATGAGTAAAAGGAAGATGGATCTGAATGAGGGACTTCCCTGAAAGTCCAGTGGCTAAGACTCCACACTCCCAATGCAGAGGCCTGAGTTCAATTTCTGGTCAGGGAACTAGATCCCACATGCTGCAACTAAGAGTCTGCATGCTCCAACTAAAGATCCCTCATGATGCAACGAAGATCGAAGACCCCACAACTAAGATGTGGCTCAGCCAAATAACCATAAAGAAGCAGTCTGAAGGAACCATGACCTGAACCTGGGCTGGCACAGATGCAATTCCACCAAAACTGTGAGCAACACAAAACAGAAAGGATATGTACCAAAATCTGGTAATGTCTTCTTCTGGGAGGTTCCACCGTGGGCTGTTTTTTACTTCTGCGTTTGAAAATAAAATTTTATCCAATGAATATTTTCTTATTTTGTAATCATTTTTAAAAATAGCCTACTTTTTAAAGGTCACAGTCATTTTAGTGGGATTATAAGGCTAGCAAGATCATTTTTCCACCTGAGCTGGTAGCTTAGATTCTCTCAAGAACACTGGACCATATATTCATTCAGCAGATTCACTGAGAACATATTAGGGATTGTTTTAGGTCCAGTTATAGATCCTGTGATAGAAGGGACATGAACAAGTTGGGGAAGTTTGAGAGGAGGGTCACCGGAGAATCACAGTTTTATCAAAGAAGATAAACTAGACTAGTGCTACTCCCTTTGTGGTCCTAGATGAGCCACATCAGGATAAATTATTAGACAGGCAAATTTTCAGTCCCCTTCTCCCCAGAAGTGCTGAATCAGAACCTCTGGGGCAGGGCTCTGAAATCTGTATTTTAACAAGCTTTTTAGATGATTCCAGAGCAAGCCACAGAATCGGAGGGGCGTGGGGCTAGGATGTGCTACAGTAACAAGTAACCCTCACATCTCAGTGGCTCATGGGGACAGATTGCTTTCTTGCTCACACTCCCTGTCCACTGTGGGCTGGTTGTGCTTTTCTCCAAGACCCAGGCTGGCCCAGCCAGCCACCTCTTTCTGGAAAGCTGCCAGTTATCATGGCAGAGGGAGATGAGAAGGCAAACCACGATCTCACTGTGAAAGCTTCAGAAGTTCAGCACTGTCTTTACTCACATTTCACTGGCTAAAGTAAGATATGACCAAATCTACTATCAATGGAATTGGGAAATGTGAATTTTTCCCAGAAAAGGGCAACAAATTTCCTTTGAAATTTTTATTTGGAGATAATTGTAGTTGCACATTCACTGTAAGAAATAATACAAAGAGATTCTGTGGACACTGTGCAGTTTCCCTCAATGATAATGTCTTATACAGCCATCGAACTGTAACCAGGAAATCAACATTGAGGCCATCCACCAGCCTTATTCTGATGTATCCAGTTTTACATGCTGTCTCTGTGTTTGTGTGTGTGTTTAATTGTATGCAATTTTATTACACAGCAAATATTTTTGAAGAGTAATCCAGTCAACCCCACCAGTAAAGAGTTAGGACAATTTAACTGGAAAAGAAAGGCCGACAATCTCTTCACTTAGTATCAATAGGATTCCTGTCTTTGAAAATTTTGTTTATGGAGAACAATGGGACTAACCAGAGAAAACAAGAAGCTTTTCATCTGTCCTGGGGAGTCTATGAATGCAGCAGGCATTTGTAGCTTTGGCCTCCCAGCAGCCTTCTCATCTTCTGGTGGCAGAACTTGTATTTTGCTGGGCGAAACCTTCCCCACCCCCTACTCTCAGGCCACATGTGCAAGTAGTTGACCCCATTTTGAGCTTTGAGGGGGAGCACTTGGCTCAGACTTGGCCTATCTATCAACACTGGTTCAGGGATGGACACAGTAGGGGCAGGCCACTCAAGGTGACTGTTCTCCTGCTTTCTGTCCATCCCCTGCCTGACCAGTGCCTGTATCCCCACACCTGAACTCACGTGGCTGACCTTCCTCAGTACTTGCCCCAGGCAAGTATTCCTATACTGGTCTCCCTGGTAACCAAGGAGCCAACCTGATGCCAATTCCTCCCTCTATAACTTGCAACCTCCCTCTAATCCCAAGAACAAAGCCTGCCTACCTCATCCTATCTGCTGTCCACCACCCACTGGGGTGTCGCTCCAGGACCTTGCTTTAGACTTTAAGTTCTCCTAGCCATTAAGCCATTGATATATCTCTCTGTTGCTGACTCTGAGCTTTCTTTGATCTTGAAGCTAGGCAAGCACAGGCCTTGTAAGCCTGGGGATTCAGCCCAACAGACAGAGACCAAGCTGAACCCAGGACTTTTTACTAAATCTATTGAAAATGACACTCTCCTTTTACTGGAGTGACTGAGCTGGTAAGTGACTACACTAGGACCTTCTGGGAGCCACCAGGTAAAGAAAGTCTGGCTGAGAATGAAATCAACAACCAAAGACCAAGGAAGGTGACCAAGCCTTGTGGCACTGTGTGATTATGATCTTTTGTCTAGCCCCGCCTGAAACTTCACAACTTTCAGACTCTTCAGTTAAAAGAGCTAAAGAGGTGTGACTTTTTCTTTTCATTGTTGTTTACGCTGGTTTGAATTGGGTTTCCTAACACGTGTTCCCGGGGAAGGCAATGGCACCCCACCCCAGTACTCTTGCCTGGAAATCCAATGGACGGAGTAGCCTGGTGGGCTGCAGTCCATGGGGTCACTAACAGTCGGACAGACTGAGTGACTTCACTTTCACTTTTCTCTTTCATGCATTGGAGAAGGAAATGGCAACCCACTCCAGTATTCTTGCCTGGAGAATCCCAGGGATGGGGGAGCCTGGTGGGCTGCCATCTATGGGGTCACACAGAGTCGGACACGACTGAAGTGACTTAGCAGCAGCAGCAGCAACACGTGTTCCTGAAGTCTTTGAATCCTGGCTTACCATAATTCCCAGTGCTAGAGAGGTGTGTGCTTAGTTGCTCAGTCATTTCCAACTCTTTGTGAACCCAGGGACTATAGCCCGCCAGGCTCCTCTGTCCAGGGGTTTTTTTCCAGGCAACAATATTGGACTGGGTAGCCATTCCCTTCTCCAGGGGATCTTCCAACCCAGGAATTAAACCTGTGTCTCCTGGAGCTCCTGCATTTCTGGCAGATTCTTTACTGATGAGCCATCAGTGAAGCCCAGACACCCAAAGGAGGGTGGGGTAGTTCTCCTCTTCCAAAGTGTTCAAATGAAATAGGTGCATAGACAGGGACACACATGTACATATACACACATATGTGTGGCATATGCATTTTTCCTACCTAAGCCCTGTTCAGAAACCACCTAAAAAATCAGACAACACTCCCGAGAAAATGGAATAAACCCACTTCTTACCCTTTTCTTTGTTTGGTTTCCCCATACCTGTGAGAAAACTTTCAGATCTGAAAAACAAAAAGAAAAAAAATTGTATAGAGCTTCTCCTGCTGCTGCTGCTAAGTTGCTTCAGTCATTACTAGGCTCAAAATTTGCCCAGTAAAATCAGCTGTCTCATAACTAAATGCTTAAGATGAGACAGCTGTTTTTACTGGGTAAATTTTGAGCCTAGTAACTAGGAAGGCTATAGAGCAGGCTCAAAAATAAACTTTATTCTCAGTTTTGCAGTGTTATTTTGTCTCCAAGAAGTTTCCAAAGCAATCTAAGTTTTCACACGGTGACACAGGCCAGACTGATGTTTTTTCATTCTTGAAAGAAAACCCGTATGTGTGCAGGATTGATAAAATATGCAAACAAAGGCTCAAACTTTGGAGCATGTAGATGCGGTGTTTCAGCTTCCCTTGACATGACAAATGCAGCTCTGAGTTTCTTTGGGAGTTTTGTTGAGGGTTGTTTGCAGAGAGTAGGAAGTTGGGCAGGAATTATCCCAGGAGAGGGGAGTATCATCCACCAGCCCACAAAGACCCTTCCTCAGAATTCAAGGAGGCTGCAGAGTACTGGCAAGTGTCAGCATCAGCCACCTCCAAGCACACACAGATCCTCCCAGAAAGCTACTTGAGAAACGTAAAAAGTGAGGTTTAAATCGTGAAAGTACACTTTGTTCTTCCACTTGCTCTAAAGAGCAGCTATTTGGCTGCTATTGTGTTTTTGAAACTCACTGTAAGGAACATTTATGCCACTGTAAACTTAACTGTGGCCCGTTTTGAAGACACATCCTTTTGTGGGAAACTACAGCTGAGCTTTCTGAGTCCTGTTTCCAATGCTCTATTACTTCGGCAGGGTTTTCTCCTCAGCTGAGCCAGTGGAGTGGAGGCAGCAGCGCTGTCGTGGCCCGTGTTCGAGGCCAATGGCCTGAGGAAGCCCAGGCCCAGCCTGGCTTTGCCACTTTAAGCTGTGTGATCATGACATGCTGCTTATCCTCTTTTTTTTTTTTCTTCTATCTTTTTGTTCAAAATTTGTGCCAGGACATTGCAAGGATTTGTTTTTAATTTATTTATTCTTAATTGAGGGATAATTGCTTTATAATATTGTGTTGGCTTCTGCCATACACCAACAGGAATCAGCCATAGGCATTCATTTTTCAAGCCTTGATTTTCTTATGTGTAAATATGTTAATAATACTAATACCTATCTCATAGTTTTATGGTAGAGATTAAGAATAGCAAATGGATTCATGATCCTTTTGTAAACAAAAAAGCACCATAGACACGAAATATTATTTTGCAGACCCCTAAGGTCATACTGTAGAAGGTGCCTAGTAGATTTTCATGCACACACACACACCATGAAACCAGCCATATGTGGGGAGCATGCGATTTTCTATTATGGAGTAAATTGACTAAAAATGTAATGGATAGGGACTTTCCTGGTGGTCCAGTGGCCAAGACTCTGTGTTCCCAATCAGGGGGCCTGGGTTAGATCCCACATGTGGCAACTTAAAAAAAAAAAAAAAAGGGGTCCCATGTACCACAACTAAAGCAGAGTAAAGCCAAAATAAAAAATAAATATTTTAAAAAGATACATATATAGTAGACTTTCATATACCTTAGGGCTTATCTATTGAAAATAATCCAAAAAGGACTCAATTTTGAAGGAGCAGAAGGATGCAAAGGGCTTCCCTAGTGGCTCAGATGGTAAAGAATCTGCCTGCAAAGGATATAGACGATTTTGAGTTCTTCCAAATGCCGCAAAGGACTAAAGGAAGTTTTGGAACTTACTCTTGTGTTCCTTGTTGCTGGCTAGCTGTAGAGCAGTTGTGAGTGCACCATTTTTGGAGCCAGAACAACCAGAGCTTGAATGCTTGCCTGTGTGGTCTTAGCACATTTCCTTCTATACTGACTCTGAGCTGTTTTCTCGTCCGTAACGCTGGAATTCAAATACACACCAGAGAGGGTCAGTGTGAGGATTAACTGAGATAATGCAGGGAAAGCTTTTAGCTCACTGTTTGGCAAGAAGTAAATGCCAAGAACGGATATTATGTGAGGAAACTGGGGATTTCAGGAGAGTTAAAGGAAAGTAGTTTTTCCAAGGCAACGGAGAAAATAGAGACACATGAAGTCTATCCAAAGGTTGTCAGCAGATTAAGCTCCATCTTTTCTGCTTTTGAGCTACTGATTATTTTCTCTCTCCTTCATTGTCCCCTCAACTGCGTGTTGCTCTGATTTTCTATAAACCCTGGATCCCAACAGGGGCACCCTGTAGAAATGAAACACTTAATGATATGTCCTACTTTCAGAAAGATTTCAGTGATGGCAGCTCTGTTCTGAGTGATGCTCTGCGTTATCTGCTGGATGAAGAGTCTATTCCCAGCATTGAGACTGTTAGAGGAAAGATTTGAACAGAGGAGCAGGCTAGGGAAACTGGATGGATTCCCAGATTCAACCAAGTCAAGTTTTTCCAGTTCTGCTTCATCATGTTGTTTGAAATAAATTCCCAGAACATAAGATGCTGCCACACTTTTTAAAAAAAGTCTCAAAGTCCCATATAAATGTTACTTGACTGATCAGCTTCTTGAAGATAGTCAGAGCTTTTTTCCTTGCAGTCAGGGAGGAAATAATCAAGAGTTGATGCTGGTTAAATGGGGAATATTTTAGAAATTCCATAAACAGGATTTCTAGCACTCAATCTACCCCATTTTAGGACGGCAAAATATCATCTCACTTGCTTTCCTTCTCACTCCATGAATGAGCTAGGCATCAAATTTTTATAGTAAAATGACAGGTCTCCCCAGTGGTTTGAGGAAGAATAAAGACCGCATCTTATTCTACCTGATATGCATAGCCCAGCACAGTTACTTGGATGGATAATAATCTGTGTAAGCAGATAAAAGAACGGTTTTACCTTCAACAAAAATACTATTAAGAAAGAGTTGTATACAGGTAAGCGTGTATCGACGCTTTTATTGAAAACCTACTTACTATGTGCTACAACTGTGCTAAGTGTTGCATGCATGCATGCTAAGTCACTCCAGTCATGCTCAACCCTTTACGACCCTTTAGCTTGTAGCCACCAGGCTCCTCTGTCCATGGGATTCTCCAGGCAAGATTACTGAAGTAGACTGCCAGGCCCTCCTCCAGGGGATCTTCCCAACCCAGGGATGGAACCCGGCCTCCTACACTGGCAGTTGAGTTCTTTACCACTAGTGCCCCCCTGCGAAGCCTGTGCTAAGTATGAGGGATACAGAAACAGATCTGGCATGGTTCCTGCTTTCATGAGGTTCAGTCTGATTTAAAAAAAAGGTCAAGGATCTTGGTTGCAGACAATATGATCCACTGTAGATAGTTTAAGCCGAAAGGGGTTAATGAAGGTTTATAAATGTCTCACAGAATCACTGGAAAGAAACAAGCTCCGGGCTGGGCTTCCAAGGCTCCACCAAAATAGCTTCTCTAAAAGACAAGCTATCACTGACACAGACAAGAACCTCTGAATTGGAAAACCGTGGCCACCGCTGCCTGCTCTCTCACCACATCACATCTGTCATTATTCGAAGCAGTAGAATGAATGGCCTGTTTTCTGCTTCTTGTCCCATGAAAGTTAGATCCGAATCCAAGTCTTGCAGGAGCCAGTATCTGACTGGCAGGTTATAAATCAGTAGCTGTACTCTAGTGCAAGAGCTTGGGAAATGTAAGACATTCTTTAAGGAGACATAGAGATTTATACCATGGGGAAATTAGCAGAATCTGGAGAAGCAGTTCAAAAGATCTGAGGTCATTGTAAACGACAGTTGCTCACTACAATGACTAAATAAACCACGACAGTACAAGGGGCGACCATGGGACTGATGCACGTCCACAGTGTACTGGCTCCAGAGAAGTTGAGACAACCTTCAAGTTAGCATAACGAAAAAACACAAAATATGCAAGGTATCGGCTCTGCTGGCCAGAGGGTATGGGAATTCAAGGGAAAGGCAGGAATGACAGACACCGAGACGGAGTCGGGCTGTCAGTAAGGGCCGAGGATCAGGAAACTCCTGCTGAGTAAGTGGTGAGAAGACCCAATCTCAAGAGCTGTGCTGGACCCTTCAATGTCCTGAGCTGCCTTCCAGCGTCTGCAAGTCTTGGCTGCGGGGCTGCGGCTGAGCTCCTGGGAGGTCCTGTCTTTCTAATTCCCACCTGCGTCCTTTCCTGGCCATCCTGGGAGGTCGCTTTCCAGCATCTCTGTTCCTTGCATCAACGAACACAGAGGAAGTTGAAAGGTCTGGAACATGGCCCGTGTAGCATGGAAGGGTGAAAAGATTTTTCTTCAAATGAAAAAGGAAGTCAGAGTTAAATATTAATATTACATTTAGTTTTAACTATATTGAATTGGTACCTCTGTGTTTATCTGTACCAAAATGCTGTATCATGGTTATTGAGTTGATATGTAAATGTTACTAACCAGGAGTCAAATAACGTGTGCTGTGATCTCATTCTCCACTCCACTGTCCTTAGACCCCTTGCTTTTTCTGGAGAGGATATTCGAGTGTGTAAGGGAGCTGGGGTCACCAGTAAAGTAGAGAGCAGGAAGGCATGTTTTATTCTAAAATTGTAAGGGAAACCTTCTTGATATTCACAACAATACAGTCCATCTTTCTTATCCTCAGCCTTTAGTGAAATGTTGAATGCACATCTGGTGCTCTTAAATGCACATTGTTTGATAATGTTTAAAATCAAAGGACTTTCAGATAAAAGTTTTTTGCTTCTGCGTGAAGTTAGATGGAGAAGGAAAGGTTCTAGGTCGCTGTTCTAAACAGTGCAGCCTTACCCCACGCCAGGCCCTTTTTCCTTGGTAGAGAGTGTGCATTGATCCTCTGCCATGGCTGAGCTCAGTCTGGATGCCTGGCTCCCACTGTTCCCCAGAACGGAGCGCGTGCGGGTCCCAGTGGAAAGCTGGGAGGTGCACATGGGCAACCGGGAGAGATGAGGCCCCCTCTCCCTGGAGGAATCAGAGCCCAAGGGACAGAGGAGAACGGAGCAAGCGGGGACCCAGCAGGAGTTAGAATGTGGAGCTGGGCAGAGTTACTTTTTGCATTCATTCATTCATTCAGCAGGAACTAAAAGACATCACCTCTGTTCCGAGTTGTTAAAAAACAGGGATCTGACCATCAGGCTGATCTATATGAGGGGACAGAGAGGAAGAGTCTGGCCTTGAGAAAAGGTGGGGGAATTGCACTATGAGATGACGCCTGGCGGGGTTGCTGTGTTCGTGAACAGGCTTCAGCATATCTGACAGCAGCTGGTGAGAGAGAGGTAAGTGGCAAAAAAAGACAGCAAACAGGTACCAAGGATCCCAGACGGAAGGCAGTCAGGACATGTCAGTTACTGTCATCATTATTAGCTATCAGTTCAGTTTAGTTCATTCGCTCAATTGTGTCCGACTCTTTGCAACCCCATGAATCGCAGCACACCAAGCCTCTCTGTCCATCACCAACTCCCAGAGTTCACGCAAACTCATGTCCAACAAGGCGGTGATGCCATCCAGCCATCTCATCCTCTGTCGTCCCCTGCTCCTCCTGCCCCCAATCCCTCCCAGGATCAGGGTCTTTTCCAATGAGTCAAATCTTCGCATGAGGTGGCCAAAGTATTGGAGTTTCAGCTTTAGCATCAGTCCTTCCAATGAACACCCAGGACTGATCTCCTTTAGAATGGACTGGTTGGATCTCCTTGTAGTCCAAGGCACTCTCAAGAGACTTCTCCAACACCACAGTTCAAAAGCATCAATTCTTCGGCACTCAGCTTTAATCACCGTCCAACTCTCACATCCATACATGACCACTGGCAAAACCATAGCCTTGACTAGACGGACCTTTGTTGGCAAAGTAATGTCTCTGCTTTTGAATATGCTGTCTAGGTTGGTCATAACTTTCCTTCCAAGGAGTAAGCATCTTTTCATTTCATGGCTACAGTTACCATCTGCAGTGATTTTGGAGCCCCCCAAAAAAAGTCTGCCACTGTTTCCACTGTTTCCACATCTATTTGCCATGAAGTGACGGGACCAGATGCCATGATCTTCGTTGTCTAAATATTGAGCTTTAAGCCAACTTTTTCACTCTCCTCTTTCACTTTCATCAGGAGGCTTTTTAGTTCCTCTTCATTTTCTGCCATAAGGGCGGTGTCATCTGCATATCTGGGGTGATTGATATTTCTCCCGGCAATCTTGATTCCAGTTTGTGCTTCTTTCAGCCCAGCGTTTCTCATGATGTACTCTGCATATAAGTTAAATAAGCAGGGTGACAATATACAGCCTTGACATACTCTTTTTCCTATTTGGAACCAGTCTGTTGTTCCATGCCCAGTTCTAACTGTTGCTTCCTGAGCTGCATATAGGTTTCTCAAGAGGCAGGTCAGGTGGGATGGCATTCCCATCTCTTTCAGAATTTTCCACAGTTTATTGTGATCCACACAGTCAAAGGCTTTGGCGTAGTCAATAAAGCAAAAGTAGATGTTTT